>JAWPHD010003299.1:0-222859 GCA_037043455.1 Cyrtodaria siliqua | reverse complement strand
AAATTTATATTTGTTAGTTACGAATACACTTTTGTTAAATTAATTCGTCATGCTTAATTCGTTATACTAGAAGTTAATTATTTAAATAAAATGATGTGCATCTAATGGTACAGATCGCAACACTAATACATAAGTTAAAACACATTAGCATTGACATACGAATGTCATGTCCTGTTCACACTTTGTTGTTAACATCGATCTGTCTAGAGGAATGTTTTAATAACATCTTAATTAGTTATTGTGCTGATTTCAATTATTTCCTAGTAACACACGGAAATAAAAAGACATATTTTAGAAAAAAGATCAATTAATCGGACAATTCAAGACCAAACATTGTTTCAAAATCATGATACCATGTTGTGTAATAACAATATAAATTTGAAATAATGTTCAAATATAAAAATAATTAATGTTCTTAATTCTTAACAAGGTAACGTAAAGTACACTAACGTATGCTGAATAAAGCAGGAACTCACGGTATAAACATTAAGTGCAACGAAATTTGTATTTACAAAGCATAAGTAATGTTCAAATTAGTCTAAAGGAAAGTTGCAATAAAACTTTAATAGTTTAACTGGAATGATTTGTTCTTAAATTAATTTAACATTCTGCGGAAAAAAAAAAACTGATTTAAAACACACAAAGTGGTAACGGACGTTATATAAGAACCAAACATTATTAACATCATGGACACGTATGTCTGTGATATCTGTAACGTTTGGATAATTTTCGGATGTTAAGACTCGTTAATGTTCTTAATTGGCTTAAACAAAAAACCACTTCATATTACAGGTAACTTACAATTCATGTAGCATAGGTTTTATAAAGCAGGTATCCAGAATAAAACGTAAGCACGACGAAAGCATGAATAATGAAGAAAATTTAAAATACAAACCCCTCTAATTCTTCTATACCTTTCCCAGTCTTCAAAATGCAGTAAAATTAATTATATTTCATACGTAACGTTTTCTACTCTGTAGCACGATAACGTCCTCTAGCTCTCAGATGCGACAACGACTACGTAACATATGGACTTTCAGAAGTTAAGGTCTACGAAAGGGATAAATAATAATAAATGAAAAACAATAGCATTATTTATGCGATTCGGAATTAAAATCATAATGTCATTTGTATCGTATAACATGTTGAGTTATGGTATATTGAAAATGCGCAAACGCAGACATTTTGTAAAAAAAAAAATCAAACTCGTTAACGTATTGTTCTCCCTCAACACTATTGGCGTTAAACAAGTTATGTAAGTGTGAATAATTAGTTTTGTAGAAGTGAAATATAAGCAATAAAAGATAGAAATAGATGTCTAAGTTGAAGAATTACTGCATTCCATCTGTGAAACAGCTGTGTGTTTGGCTATTAAGTTCCTGAGGAAAATACGATCAATAAGTATAATCCATTGTCGTTGGTACCTATTTTTAACATTCCCACTGAGGACAGAAACCAATACGTTAACGTGTGTTAAACCCATTATTTTGCTTTATAATTCCCCATGTAGGCTTCCTTATGTATGTCCTTGCATAGGGCACTGAACAAAATGCATAGTCATAATCAAATGAAATAAGTATAAATGAGATATAGGGTCCTATAGAAACCACAGCGTCCGAACGCAATGACGTCCTAGGTCCACACTGTCCTGCAAACAAGTACAGTAGTGTTATTTTTACTGGACCCTTTGAGACCAAACGAGCCCAATATGTAGAATACGCTACTCATAAAAACCGAGTCTCTGCTTTATTCGCTTAATTGTGTTTGTTGCTCCCAAAGGATCACCTTTATCAGTATTTATTAACATTCCACTAGTGTTGGTTTAGTGCAGTGTGGCGGCTGTAAAAAGTATTTTACTGTTCCTTTGGGACCATCGAGCCCAAATATAGGTGACTTTGAAGTAGAATACCGCTTAAACCGGTGCTATCGGCGTGAGAGGTGTTGCTTCTTTCATTATTTGTCATGAACAAGACTCAATAAAGCCGAGTCTGCTGCTTTATTCTCTTAATTGTGTTTGTTGCCTCCCAAAGGATCACCTTTATCAGTATTTATTGATAATACAATGAAAGAGACAAAACACAACATAAAGGTGGTGAAGACAGGGTTTACCGACTTGGAACGGTCAGTAGTCAATAAGGCCTACTGGTTAGCTTGAATCGATTTTATATGCGCACAATCCCCGCTATTATCCTGTCTTCAGCGCCCAAATAGACAAGAATATAAAAAAGATCGGAAAGGAAAAGTAGCATTCAAGGAGGACAGCCAACCACAAAACACAGAAACAAACACGCAAACAGACAAACAAAAAGGCAAAAGTAATATAAAAAGAAAACGACATCACAAACCCAAAAGGTTGACAATAGGGCTACCGCCTTGGAATGGTCAGTGGCAAAGTTGGCCACTGGGGTGGTGGGGGGGGGGTGGTTTAATCGTTCTAGGGTGCACCAAACCCTCTCACTTGCCCTACTGTCATCCCATTAAAACAGGACAGTGTAAATAAAGAAATCCCCAGTGTAAAAAAAGCTACATACCAGTATAAAAGTCAAACAGGAAATTACAGCTTTTAACAGAACACAGTAAACTCAAAAACAGGCAAAACGACGAACATAAATGGCAATGTTACTAAGGAATAAAGGCCATATGACGACACAAACACAAAAAAGTGGTTGAAAATAGGGCTACCACCTTGGAAACAGTCAGTGGCAAAAAATGCATTTGAAGGTTTAAAACCAGATTATAGGTGTGCACCAAAACCTCACACTTACCTACTGTCATCCCAATGAAACGGGACAGATGTAAATAAAGAATCCCCCCGCCATGAACTATTCTCTAACCAAAAAGGCAGTATTAAGACATATCCATGAAAAACAAAAACAACCACCTGCTACAAATACGTGTAAAACAGAAAATGTTAGCTTTCACAGAACATGCAGAACAGTCAAAGAAAAGTACGTATTCAACAAAACACCAATAACAATATTAATCAGAAAGGAGGCATGTGATATCACAAACACAAACGTGTTGACAATTAGCTACCATCTTGAAAAGGTCGTTTTCGATTTCGGACCACTTGTTCCCCTTCATCTCTCTGTCACTGGAGGCAAATAGTCAAATGCTGGTTTTTGCTTATCGGCGAGTATACATTTGCAATGAATGGCAGTTTGCAATTCATTATTTCAGACATGCAGGGACATTCTTAAAGACGGGTAGGGTGATATGTGACTTTGATTTTTATGAATACTGAGTTCTGCTCAACTCGGGGCTAGAGGGCGTGAGCGGTAGCTAGCATATTTTCAGCAACGTTCATGACTCAATCAAACCGAGACTGCAATATTTCGTATATGTCGTGTTCGGCCGTTTCCAAAGGTCCAATCTCATACTCTTTTACCGAAAGTTATAATGGCAAAAGCCATAGTAGCCATACATCTTATACTTATATCAGATGACGCCAGCTTATTCACCATTTCTAGTGTTATCGTAATGTCTATACATTAAATATATTATGCAAATTTAGCTGACAGTTCTGCACGAGTGAAAAGTAGATTTTAGACCCGGTGTTCCCTTTTGCCACTGACCATTTCATTCAAGGCGGTACCACTGTTCTTAACCCTTATTTGTTTTACTGAATGTGTTTCTGATGTACTTTTTGTATCATCTTTAAATTGTAATGCATGTCGGAGTGAATGTATTCTGTGAATACTACTCTTCCTGTTGGACTTAAAACCTTTTCTTTAACAAAAAGGGAATTCGGATGAATTCCACTCAAAAAGACATTATACGCTGAACAAAATTGCTACGTATCAACTTTTGTATCTTAACTAATTTTCTTATTTTAAATATATTTTAGAATAGATATATGATAAGTATTTTGTGTTCACCCATAGTTTGTAAAACATTTATTTTTTGTTTAAATTGTTACATCTTTTGAGAGTTACCCTCCCTTTATATGAAAACATTAAATGTACTGATAAAACACATAACATGAGTCAAAGATCGCTTAAATATATAAAATTCTTAAAATAGGTATGAAATAATAGAATAGACCATAACCATTTGACCCATTTGTCGCAGATTTTCCGTCTATAAAAAAATGAAATATGAGTAACTTAAATTACCTCCTTTTACATTGAATATTGTTTGAAATTCAAATAACTGGAATTCAACGTTAACATTAAATATTTCAAAAATGTCTTTTACAAACGCATTTGTAGTGGTAATGCTAGTACAACATGATGTCAAAATAATTTTAACTGGCATATTTTAGAATTAGGAACATCGAAAGCTTCACTAATTTGAAGTACTTAAGAAAAATCCTATATACCCAGTTGTATAAGTGTTATAACTCATTTCTAAGAAAACACATTGACTTAAAAGTTTAAAATATGTTCATGCAATCAGAGCAGACGATTTACACTCGTTATTTTGCAGTTTAACAGTATCTCTAATCAACTATAAAATACACAAAACAATGAGAATATTATTGACATATTCTTAGGTTGATGATTAGCAATTTGGTTTAGTATATACATTGCTATACACGTAAAACGACAGCACAGTACAGAAAATGCTTTATATCAATTAGAATGTTAGTTATAGTGTAATGAATATTTATTACTGGAACTTCATTAGTGAAAGCTATCATTCCATAAGACGTAATTTTGCAAGTGCTTAAACAGACTTACGACGTATTGCGCCTATTTCGTTCTTCTATAGTTGTTTTTAAAAATAACAACAACAAACGCGTAACTACATAAAATAATGATATCTGCGTTCTCAGTGGCGCCATATGTCCCAATTAAACAAAATAGAAGTTCCTCAGTATTCCTCAGTATTTAGTCTATTCAAAAAACGGAAGTAATTTGCAGTATTATCCGTGTAAAGTCTTAAATACGGTAGAGAATTGCACGAGTATAAATTTCAAGCGAAAACAGGCTTTTAATCACAGGTATTCCAAACGAGATTTATCCATACTGTGCTGTACAAATTTCTTTGGAGTAACTCAAATGACAAAATAAAAAGAACCAATTTGTACATAATGTTTTAGATTTGATTGTTCATGTAAACGGTTTACTAAAATTAAAAAGGGATGAAAAGGTAGAATAACGATTAAGCTTTTTACGCCGGTGCTAGTGGGCGTGAAATGTGTCGCTTCTTACATTACCTCCCATGAACAGACTTAGTAAAATCCTAGTCTGCTATTTTATTCTCTTGTTGTTTTCTTGCTTCGTCCATTTGCAATATTTATTAACTTAGATACTAACGATCGTTCAGTGCAGTGTAAACGGTCCCCCGTGCTACATACCACTAGTGTTGTTTTTAACTTGTCCTTTGATATCGTCGAATCCAATATAGGTGGAATTGAAATAGAATACCGCTTAAGCCGGTGCTAGTCGGTGTTGCTTCTTACATTACCGCTCATGAACTGACTCAATAAGACCGAGTATGTTACTTTATTCTCCTGGATATGTCTGTTGCTTCCAAAGGAACACCCTTTTCGGTATTTATTAACTACAAATCAAATATGGCTACTGTTCATAGATAAATAAAACTGAACTGAGTTGTATTTTGGTTAACACAATTGGCTTTGCATGAGAAGCTGCACAGAGAAGAGTATTTCTTCATGATTTACATGTTATATCCACTAAACGAATGTTCAATTTGGGCTGCGTACCAGGAATCAAGTTAAAAATAAGCTTTTGCAATTTTATGGCAGCCAATGAAGTAGCTAGATATTTTAGAATATCGAGTAGAGAAGAAAATGGTCTAGATGTCCATGTTGAAGTAGTTGACCTGTACCAGAACCTTAAGACGTCAGCGTCTATGCAGTTTTATAAAAAGACTCACGACGTGTTGTAGTTAGTTCATGAACCATCTGAGCTTGAAGATTGGCAGTTAGTTTTTATACTCACTGTGTATTATAAATGTAAATATAAAATCAATTTAAGAAACATATCTACAGTTTTGACGCTTTTTGAAAATATTTTTGTTTTTAGGGCACGTGTGTCTTTCCTTTATACTTTTTCAAACATGCTGTCATCAAAAGAAAGTACATTAATCTCGTCGATTCTGAAACATGTTACAAAGTAAACAAAATAGTTCACCGTATTTAAGCATGCCTAACTAGAATCTTTACTGGTAGGGAAACGGATTGAATACTACAAATATATGAGTCGGTCTAAAGGACCTATTAGGGGAGCCAAGTGGCAGTTTTGTTTGCTTTTACTAACATGTCTGGATATCAATAATTGTCTTACTGAGTCTTATTTGCAAGACGTGTATGTTTTACCACAAAGGTTCATGATATCTTGTAGTATTGAAGTATACCGAGGAGTCATGAATAGTTGCTTCTTGTTAAGCAGACTATACAACGATAACAGGAAAAGAGTACGGACATGTTTGAAAGGCAGTGAAAGGATGATATTATTAACATGACATATTAAACAGACTTTGACCGATCAATTATCAGTAAAGTGACTCATATCCAAAATTGGGGAGGTGACAAAATCTGTGTTTGCCGACTTCAGTATTATATAAATAACACAATGAAGTTATATAATAATTGTATTCAAAGCATTATAGTAAAGTTGTCTTTTTCCTTTTGGTTTTGTCTGATTTCAAAATGCCAGTTTAGATGAATGTATTATATACAGTAACAAACATTTTGATATTTCACGGTAAGGGTAACACTATACAACGTATATATGGCCGCTTCACTTTTATGGAAGCGCATATAAATATCATGGAATGATTTTTTAACACTAGTATAATTGTTTAATGGACAGTTTTATCATATGTATATATTTTAAAGTTGTGGTTATCCGATAACAAAGTTTGTACAGCTCAGTAGGTGTGCCAGGTTCCCCGCTAGGACTCGAACCTGGATCTCTTTTCTCGAAAGAGCATGCTTCCTTACACTACAAAGATGTTCCCCACAGCACAAAGAGTAAAAATAATCAACCAACTTAAATTTAGATTAAACATATTTCACTTCAAATAAACTACAACTTATACTGTATATTTACATAATCCTTTCTGGGCACTTCTCTTAACTCTTAAAGCATTACCTTTGAATCGGTCAGATGAAGCTGTACGTTATGCTTATGAATTAATTCCAACACTTCATTAACAAGAAACACATCGAAAACAAGCAAATCGCGAAGTACAAGTCCCCTATATGTGTAACCACCTATCTTAAAACTGCACAATGGATACTCCTCAATCCTGCCAAATGTCATAATATAGCCCTCAAGGGAAGTTGAACTATCAGTAGTGTTATTTTTTACTGGTCCTTTGGGACCAACGAGCCCAATATAGGTGGCTTTAAAGTAGAATACCGCTTAAGCCGGTGCTAGGGGGCGTGAGAAGTGTTGCTTATTTCATTACTTCTCATGAACAGACTCAATAAAACCGAGTCTGCTGCTTTATTCTCTGAATTGTGTTTGTTGCTCTCAAAGGATCACCTTTATCAGTATTTATTGAGAAAAAACTAGTTTTTTTATTTATAATAACAGAAACCTTGAACTTTGACCAACCGACCTGAATAACATTTCAGTGCTTCCTTTCGACGATCTGCACATTTTGATGAAAGTTTGTTATACTCCATCAGGATAATGTGAAGTCAACAGTTACCTTGACCTTTGCATAAATTAACTCTCTGCATAAATGACCCGAATAACAATTTATGCTTAATTCTCCATGAGCCGCACCTTATGGTGATTTTTTTGCTAAATCCCTCAAGGGAGGCTAAAGTTACTGAGCGCAAAAAGGTGTAGCTTCATGGTTAAAAAAAGAGTATGATAATGGACCTTTGGAAACGGACGAAAACGACACATACGAAATATTCTTGTTAAAATTACGAAATAAGTCTTGTTAAAATTACGCCAATGGCAACTAATTTTACTGACCGGAAAACAATGTTTATTTTATTTATAGTAACAATGACCTTGAGGATTGACCTTTTGACAAAACAACCTGAATAACAATCCGAAGCTTCCTTTCCACGATCCACACCTTTTGGTGAAGTTTCCTTAAACTCCTGCAAGGGAAAATCAATTGAGTTGTCACCAATTTTACACGTACTAACAGTGACCTTGCTCTTAAATCAAATTATCTAAATAACAATCCTGAGATTCATTAAAATGAGTTGCAGTTTGTGGTGAAGTTTCGTTAAAACATTTACGGGAAAGTGAATTTATTCAGCAGAAACCAATTTTTATTTGTAGCAACAGTGATCTTAAACTTTGGTCAAATAAGCTGAATAACAATCTCATGTTTAATTCCATTGAGGTGATTTTGTTTTGTTAAATCCATTTTGTTAAATCCGTCGAGGGAAACTAAAGGTATTGAGTGGAAACCAATTTCCTACAGCAACAATGACATTGACTTAAAATCGAACTACCTAAATAACAATTGTGAGCTTTCTTTCCATGAGACGCACTTTGTGGTGAAGTTGTATAAATATTCTTTAAGGGAAAATGAATTTATTCAGCAAAAAGCAGTTTGTATTATTTGTAGTAAAGTGACCTTGACCTGTCGATAACCCGAATAACAATCCCATGCTTAATTCCAATGAGGTGAAGTTTTTGTTAAATCCTTCAAGGGAAACTAATGTTATTGAATGGAAACCAAAATCCTATTTATAGTAACAGTTACCTTCCAAGAGACCTTGTGGTGATGTTTCGTCCGTATTAAAGGCAGAACAATTTCGACAAATACCAGATTAGTGTATTACAGTTTTTTATCATTGAGTTTACTCGATTAGAGTTTGATGACAAACTACTTGGAGTAGAACTCAGCTACATGAAATATTACTTACGCCAAGATAGTTTGCGTAGAAACTCAAAAACATGTCGAAATTATACAGGTTATGGTGTTTAGGGCATTTTTAACCATAATTATTCAGTAAGTTTAGGTGAAAATGGTACTTTTCAGTATTTATCATCATTCACACTAACGTTTGTTTAGTGCTGTGTGGCGGCCGTAAAAAAATGCCCCGAATACATTTTGGCATAACGTTTCCATACGTGGTGTCATGATAAAGACATTGAATGAGCATGATAAAAAATGCCAAAATGAACATGACGTGGGGATTTGTGGTTTGGGGGATCCCCTATGGCTTAAAGATGAAATTTGTCCTAAATCAACAAATCCGTTGTTGATATGTTTTTAATTATTAAATATCATTATAAATACGATGTTTACTATGCTATTGATGTATGTTTAGTGAAAATATGTTTTTAAAGATAAAAACCGAAAAGGCGAACAGGAAAAATCGAAAAAAATCTAAGGGGAAAAACTCTTACGCGAATTACCGGAAATGACGTCATTGGGAACAAACTATTTTTTGTTTACATTGGGACTGAACGCAAAACAGTATACCTTGTGTGAAAATGTGAGAATTAAGCAATGTCAGAGGTAATGCCCGTAATAAAACGGTTACACCATGTGCAACCTTTAGGTTTGGAGTCAGAATACGTGTCTGAGGACGAAAATACATCGGATTCATCAACTGATGATGAAGTCGTACGCGGTGCAGGTGCAAATTGAGAGCTTGTAAAGACTATCGTGTCATGTCATTCGTTACGTTCAGTGGTTTATTACACTATTCACTAATTTAACAAAACAGCGTATTTATACACTTACAGCAACAACAAACAAAAAAACAAAGTAAACATTGTTTTCATCGAAATCTGACAGTAAGTCACCCGCAACACTGCAATATCTTGGTACATACACAATAACCGCGAAATGTAGTATATTCCGAATGAATGGACCTGGTCTATACCTATACATTAATACATGGATATATATGTATGTAACTCTATGGTAATACGAGCGTCAGATTTTTTTTGCCGATAAGTAGACATGGAACAAATATATTTATTAGATATTATCCATAACTGATAAAAAATGAATAAAAACAATAATAAATGAAACAGCATATAATTTCGGCGCCATAATTGCTATAGTATTATATATTTGCCATAAGTCGCCATCAACACCAAACACTCTAGAAGCGGTGTTTGCAATATGACACGCTCTCTAGTCTCCACGTGCCCCCAAATATCAATACAGACTAATAAAATATTGCGGTGCACTATTGAAGTGCAGCCTAATTTGGGTACATACGTCGGTATATCACAAAAGCAGGCACCATTTAGGGAAACCTAGTTTTATTATATATTTCCTGTTTATTGCAATTACTTGAGCGGTGAAATACCGCCGAGGGCAGACGCGTATTGCACAAGACGGATATATCACATGATATTTGTCGCGCACAAAGAGAGAAAAATACTATGATTTAAATAATATAGCCAAATGTATTATGAGAACGATATAGACAGTTAGTAAGTATACAGATCGAAAACAGACCAAATATATCAAATTACCATAATATAAAGTATATTATTCTATTATACTTGTTTTATTTATTGCACGAGCTAAGAGGCGTTATTGTTGTTGCTTTGCCATAAAAAAATACTGAATTAATATAAAAGCTAGTAATATTATTAATGTTCTGCCTTGTTATAAATATCCATGAAACATTTTTTTTTTTCAAATCCATAGCCCTATATATGTTGATAATATATATCTATAATACTATTCGCAGAAGAGGGTGTATAATTTAAAATTATTAAAATTAAAATTTGGAAACAAAGACACAGTATTTATTTCACCGGATTCATTTAAATTTATATGCTGAACGTTCTAAGCAATCTTTTAAAAAAAGACGGCTACATAATATTAGCGCCGTCAACTCTTCATTGATTCACGTAAAGACGCATGCTTCTAATTCAACAGCTAAACATTCACGGTGTATATAAAGATCTAAGACTATACACCTTTCTTCAATTTATCATACGTATAGATAATTGAACATAAATTTCAATCTTACTTCATTTATGAATTTCCTCAACGCCGGTCGAATAGGCGAATACAACTTGCTTGAAGACGGCGGGGTTATGCACTTCTCATTTTTATAGTCGAATATCGTTGGTACTGCTGTTGATTTTAATCTGCATGGCCTTTTGTTCTCCAAATTCAAAGATAATGAAACCAAAGGATGGACTTCCCACGAAGTCAACTCAAAATGTTTGCTACAAACTCTTGCGTCTTTCGTAGGTTCCGACTTTCTCGACGAGTCGGGCGATTTTCTTCGGTAACGTCTACCCACACTTCAAATCTAAATATATCATTATCTCGATTAGGGAAACGAATAAAATCCTACATAGAAAATACTATACAACTCAATGCGACACCGCGAATCGTTTGGTACCAATGACGTCACAGGATCACGTGTCACTTACCTGTCTTCAAAAAGGGCGAAACTCGAAGCGTGTGCGCTATGGGATAAAATTGGCTACTGTGGGAAAACGGGACAACCAATAAGTGTAAGATTTGAAAATATTGTATATTATATACGTATATTTCCGAATATATACTCAAAATACACGCTATATTTCACCTTTAAGCACAATTTGCAGTGGTTGTATTCTACCCCAGCAACCAAACAGGGTGATACGTATTTGTAATCAGTTACTTTAATAAGTTTAATAGTCTTTATTTTTATATAAATATATTAATGGTATCCATGGTTAGAAGTAATGTAAAACTAGAAATGTGTCCATGGGATACGGATGCCCCACTGAAAACAATCAGTGTTAAACGTAAAATTTGATGAAAAGGGTCATAACTCTTGTAATACTGGGTCGATTTGGACCCCGGATCGCTATGCACATTTTGAAATTATAGGTAAGCATCCCGTCAAGTTTCAAAGGAATCGGTTGAAAATTGTGAGAGAAGATAGACACACAAACTGTTCGGGACGGAAGGACGGACGAACATGGGTAACGATATATGCTCCCTCACCATTCTGCTGCCATGCTTAATGTCAAATCAAATAATTTCTTTGAGTCGGTCTGTAAATGTAACTTATGAATTTAATTGATACAAAACTAGAAGGATGTTCCACAGAAAACGTGGGTCACTTGCCTTGTGTTTATTTCAACACGTACAATCTAACTATAAAAAGAGGCATAACTCTGCCAAAACGAAAGTCAGTAAGTTATAGGTCATGTTTAAAACATTTCTTGAGGTAAGATGAAGATGTGTGTGAAGTTTTATGAACATAGGCCAAATAGTTTTCAAGTTATTATGGCCAAGGTTAGGTTGCAGGTTAAAGTGTGATGGACGATGGCGACGACGATGGATAAAGGGCTCCCTAAGTGTATGCCGTGCTATGCAGGCAATAAAGAAAATGATTAAGAAATCATTGGATTGTCTTCCTTTCACGTTTACACATGGTTTCAAGTACAGAAGAAATGCAACAGTAAATAAATGACAAAATCAGGGGCAAGTCCGATACAGGGGCAAGTTACACAGACATTTTGAGGTTTACTTCTAATTTAGAGATGATGGAATCTATGTAAACAATAGCGCATATTTTCTATATTATTAAAAAAAACTAATACGTTATTTCAGAACTCCAGGTACGCAATGTTCGGGAGTATTTCAGTATTAAAAACGAAATCAGCTCGAAAAAAAAATTGGGAGTGAAAATCAGCATTGAAAATTAAAAATGCTAGTTTAATAAAGTCATATTTTAAAGTAAAAAGGAAAACACATTACAACATTAAATGTTTACTCTTTAAAATAATCCGAATCAGTACTGCAGATTTATTTAGGAGGTAAAACACCATTTGACATGGAAGTTTGTCTAGAGCTCTGTAATTACAATAACAAACTCATATGTTTTACAATAGCGAATAATACACTCGCTTGTTTTCAAAACAGGAATATTTACTAACTCTGTCGGCCATTTTAAAGATTATGTAGTTAGTCATATGAGTATTGATTGTAAACACTTTCTGTATAAGTTACCTATTATTCATGTCTGACACAAGCATTTCGAAACTGCATCGATTCAGAGATAATCAGCTCCCAAATACGTATTACATAATGTATTTCGTCATCACGTTTAATTCCAAGGTGCTTTGAATAATGATTTAATTGATTGATTTCTTCCAGAATATATCTTCCAGAATATATCGGAAATGTATCCAGTTTCTAAGGTCAAGACAAAAATTAATCCATTCGCAACATCTCGAACACTGCTCCGCAGCATTACTCAAATGTATTTCGAATGTCACCATATTGGTTATATCATACTAGCGTGACCAGCATTCCAAAATGATGTTTCTGCTATTTTCGGCAATCTGATGTTCTCGAGATACTGAGATTGAACTACTTACGTCATAATGCAAAACATCATGACGTCAGTAGTTCAATCGCAATATCTCAATTACATCCAACTGCCGAAAATAACAGAAACATAATTCTGGAATGTTGACCGCTTATCCAGACAAGATCAGACAAATGACGAGTATATTTAAATTGCACGTTGGTGACATTTGACTTTGATATCTCGGCGGGTTGACAAGAGATTATAAGAAGAGTGGTATTGTCAGATAGGAAATTATTTTCTGCAAGCGACGTGTCTACTTGACCTCAGAAAAACTATCACTAAAATGTCCCCTTACAGTCATTCATAAATAATTTTAATAACAGTTCTATAAAGGTAATAATCAAAAGATGCAATTGCCTGTGCCTCCAGCTCTCCTGAAATTATATCTCAAATGTTTTTTTTTATAAATTTGATGGATATAAAGAAATATAAAAAGATCGGACAGGGAAAGTAGCATTCAAGGAGGACAGTCAACCACAAAACACAGAAACAAACAGGCAAACTGACAAACAAGAAGCCAAAAGCAATAATTAATGCAAAAGACAACACAAACACAAAAGGGTTGTCAATAGGGCTACCGCCTTGGAACGGTCAATGGCAAAGTAGGCCACGGGGGGTTTAAACCGGTTCTAGGGTGCACCAAACCTCACACTTATCCTACTGTCATCCCATTAAAACAGGACAGTGTAAATAAAGAAATCTCCGCCATGATCTAATCTCTAACCAACAAGGCAGCATCAATAGGAAATATAAGTAAAACACAAATATGCTCGTGTAAATATAATACAAAAACCAATAGCCTCGAAAACCACAATGAAGGTACTCAATGACATGGCAGAAGCCAGAGCAGTAAGAGAATAAACCATTAAGGGCACGACAAGAAAGATCATAGAAAAACATCAAACGCCACCGTCCAATGGGCTTTAGGTAGGCGTCATCATAGGGTCCACAGCCTGTCCGGTCATCGTACAATTAAAGAGGAAAGCATAGTGGCGAACTGTAAACGGGTCCATCACCAAGCATGCAGTACGTTGCAAAATGATAGGGTCATAACCTCTTTTGATAAACTTTTTAACTAGTTTAACAAATATAGTATGAAAGTGATCATGACCAAGAATCTTACGAAGTTTATAAATCAAATCACCATAGAAGTCAGGTTGTGATAGTCCTTGTCGCAGAAGAGTCCTTAAATTACATTTATATTTGGAAAGAAGTTCAGGGTTACGATAATAAAATTTTGCAAAGGTTTTACGAAGTTTATGGTAACGGTAACCCTGATTGAGTAACTTTTTAGTTATACAAAGATTACGAATATTAAAGTCCTCAACTCGAGTACAAGCTCTAGAAAAACGAATGGGTTGAGACAGATACACCCCATAAGATGTTGCTCGGGGAACATCCCCATCCAAGTGGGGATAATTAACAATGTCAAAATTAAAATCATCTCTCTTGTCATAGATTTTGCTAATTATTTTACCTTTTTCAATCGAGAGATCTAAATCAAGAAAAGAAGCGTTATTATCAGATGTATTTTCCTTAAATTCTTTTTATATTTGGAAAGAAGATCAGGGTTACGATAATAACATTTTGTAAATGATTTACGCAGTTTATGGTAACGGTAACCCTGATTCAGAAACTTTTTAGTTATACAAAGATTACGAATATTAAAGTCCTCTACTCGAGTATAAGCTCTAGAAAAACGAATAAGTTGAGACACATACACCCCATAAGAAGTTGCTCGGGGAACATCCCTATCCAAGTGGGGATAATTAACAATGTCAAAATTAAAATCATCTCTCTTGTCATAGATTTTGCTAAATATTTTACCATTTTCAATCGAGAGATCTAAATCAAGAAAAGAAGCATTATTATCAGATATATTAGCTTTGTTAAGCTGAAGTTCTTTAGGATAAATATAGTTAACCATTGTTGGAAAGAAAGGGTTGTCAATGTTCAATATGTCATCCAGATACCGAGAGGTGTCATTAAAGGCTTCAATAACACCTGCCTGGGTATCTGGTGAAAGACTCAACATGAAATCCCTTTCATAGCAAAATAAAAACAAATCTGCGACAAGTGGTGTACCGTTCTTACCCATAGGGATACCAACAATTTGTCTATAAACGGTGGTTCCATACCTGACGAAAATAGTATCTAATAGGAAGATGAATGCTTCACAAACTTCATAGCAAGTCCACATAATATAATAGTCTAAACTGCCGTTAGTACAAAAACGCTTTTATATTATTACATGCCAAAAATGTAGTATTTTCTCTAGCGAATGGTTTTTGAATAAGAGAAATTAGCTTGTCTGTAATAAGGTGATGTGGTAAGGTTGTATATAGTGTATAGAAGTCATAAGTGCCTATTGATGAAACTTGACCTATATTGAAAATGTTATCAAGAACGTCTCCTGAATTTTTTATAGACCAAAATAAATTAATCCCAGAGTTATATCACAATATAGTGTAACGTGATCTTTAACTGCAGTAAGACAAGAAGTTAAAAGTTTGGAGATGTTTGTTGTGGTGCAGGCACTAGAATTCGAAATAAAGCGAGCCTTATATGGATTTTTATGAAATCTAGGAATCTAGTATATAGTAGGCAGTTTATTTTGCTTATCGTTTACACCAGCCTTGAAAGTAGTGCACCGAGTGATATGTGCGGAAACAACATAATTCTCAGTAGAATTAACTGGAGTATACATTGACGTAATGTAGGCGTCAAACAATAATTACATTATTAGCTGCTTTATCTCCAGGAACTAAAACAAATTTATTATGAAATTCCTGAATTCCCGATTTTAAATTACGAAAGAAAAACCTAGGTCTCGGAGGAAGTAAAGAGGGGTAAGCATTATAAAAGTTAATACGTTTATCTATAATTTTCAAATTGACTTATTCAAAGTAGAAAGTGAATTTGGGTCCGCATGTTCTCTACAACACCATATGATATTAAAATCTTCAATGGAGTGGGCGATCTGGGCAGTCTGTATTTTGTTATTCCATTCATTTTTGATCATTAAGGCGTTCAGTTCAATAAACTGTTCCACTTTCTCATTTTCAAAACTTTCACAACCTGACTTCTATGGTGATGTGATTTATAAACTTCGTAAGATTCTTGGTCATGATCACTTTCATACTATCTTTGTTAAACTTGTTAAAAAGTTTATCAAAAGAGGTTATGACCCTATCATTTTGCAACGTACTGCATGCTTGGTGGTGGACCCTTTTACAGTTCGCCACTATGCTTTCCTCTTTAATTGTACGATGACCGGACAGGCTGTGGACCCTATGATGACGCCTACCTAAAGCCCATCGGGAAGGTGGCGTTTGATGTTTGTCCATGTTCTTTCTTGTCGTGCCCTTAATGGTGTATTCTCTTACTGCTCTGGCTTCTGCCAAGTCATTGAGTACCTTCATTGTGGCTTTCTAGGCTATTGTTTTTTTGTATTATATTTACACGAGCATATTTGTGTTTTACTTATATTGCCTATTGATGCTGCCTTGTTGGTTAGAGTTTAGATCATGGCGGGGATTTCTTTATTTACACTGTCCTTTTTTAATGGGATGACAGTAGGGTAAGTGTGAGGTTTGGTGCACCCTAGAACCGGTTTAAACCCCCAGTGGCCTACTTTGCCACTGACCGTTCCAAGGCGGTAGCCCTATTGTCAACCCTTTTGTGTTTGTGATGTCGTTTGCATTTTTTATTACTTTTGCCTTTTCGTTTGTCTGTTTGCGTGTTTGTTTTTGTGTTTTGTGGTTGACTGTCGTCCTTGAATGCTGCTTTCCCTGTCCGATATTTTTATCCTTATGTATACATTTACTTCCGTAAATGGTTCAATTTTGACTGGTTCCCAAGTTCGCTAGTAACTACTAAATTGACACATACACCTTCGAGTCTTTTCTAAGAATAGGCTGATATATTGATAGCTTTTGCCTTCGATTTCACGGTGGTCCGATGAATGGGAAGTTACTACAGTTTAGTAGCGTATTAACAGCCTACCTGTCCATTCCTTCCAGAGTAATTTTGGGACCCACACTTGCTCAAATAAATTGGGCACGCAGTTGCGTGAGACGCTCATTGTATATCTATACTCAGGCGTTGGGTTACGTAGCTGGTACTGGGCAATTTACGGTACTGTGGGACGAGTCGAAGTGAGACTGAGCAGCTCAATTAATGTGATCTGGTACTCAGTGTGCCGGGCGTCTCCTAAATTATATTCAGTTGAACGCCTATGACCTACTTTCAACTAGCTCTATGCAATATATTACCTCAACTCCTACAACATAAACCCGTACCTACCTTCCGTCACGAACTTTTACACAACCGGTACCCACGAACATGTATGCAATAAGTTTAAAATGACGTCGATATGCACACGTTGATACACTGCATACGGCCATATTCTCAGATTCATTAACATGTGAACAGCCCCGTGAAGCTTGACCTACTTTTCTACTAAAATCATAAAATCCCATATTACCACAACACCTACAAACACTTAAATGCCGTACTTACCTTTCGCCAAAAATGGCGTTCATTAAAGCGGAAATACCGCGTCTGTGCATGCGCGTCGGAAATAAACCGGAAGCCAATACTGTTTTCAATTATACCTCATATATAAGCTACATACGTTAAAGAATCTACTTATGTAATTGCTAAGTCTTACGCCCCGTTCATGTATCTACATCCATTAGTGTTTTTCCGTACTAGAAAATGATAAAGCGTATCATTTTTAAATGCTGAAGACTTCGAACTATATATACTTTCGACAATTTGATTGTTTTCAATTTTATGTATTGTTAGGTTGAACATTTAATTTAGTTTAATGATGTTTTATTGCAGATATGTTCATATCAATTCATCATCACAATAGTCATAGCAACATCTGCAAATGGATTGAACTACAAGTTCCTTAGTTACAGTTCTCTCCATAACGTAATATGCATTTAAGGTGTAAGTTTCTGGGGTTTTGTTTATTTTTTTTTTACATTGTGGTGAAATCATAAACATTGAAAAGCTTTGGGCCTATTCCGATTTTATTAATATCATTAAACAGTCCAAGTTAAGACTTCTTTCTATTAAAATGTGTGTTTGAAATAGTTTTGTTTACACTGTTATACTTATTGTTATGCTATTTTATGGTGAATAACTGATAAATACGTATTCTGGTGGATAAAAGTTCGGTCTGAATATTTCAAAAAAAAATTAAAATATCTCTATTAAGGTTCAAACATTTTGAAATAATCATAGCCATATATGTTGAATCATGATAAAATGAGTAAACAACTTTTCATTAGAAGAACCATTTACTTTTTCGAACTTTGTTCCATTTCTTTTTTGTGAAAGAAAACGTATTAAGACCTGTTCACAATCTTAACTATAATGTTGATTAAACAACTGTTTGTCTTATTGTTTAGGGCGTATCTATTTTTTTGTAAGATTTATTGTATTGTTTATTTATTAAACCAACTAATGTATGTGTAGTCTGGTTTGGTTGTTGTAACACAACACTGGCTTTCTTCCCTTTTTGAACTTTGTGAAGATAATTGTGTCGAATAAATTTGCTAATAGTATAATACGAAGGGCTCACTTTGTTCTATTAGGTTCCATGTGATGAAAGAGACGTGCTCGGCAATATATCCGCTCATCCAACACTCATTTGGGTTGTGCAGGCATGTGTCTACAATCATTAAACCAAATTCATTCGGCCACTGACATGAAGAGAATGATACTAAAAGACCAACGTTTAGGTTCTGATTAATTTCTGATGCTTCTGATTAATTTTTGATTCATCTTCTTGTTTTGATATTGGTTGACATTATATATACAATGTAATTTTGAGTTGTACATTGATTCGGTCAACAACCTAATGCATTGGTTCTTCGTTCCAGAACCAATTACACTAAAACAGGAAACACTTATATGCAAGACACGACAGAAGATTACACGAACAAAATATTGCAATTAATTTAAGGCAATTAATATATTGTAGTCGATGTGTTGGATAATGAATATGCACTCAGACGTTGGGTGGTTACAGAGTTTAAAACTCCGTAGAATGTATGGGTAACAATGCCGAGCGAAGACCGAACATCAACAGCAAGGAAGAGCTATAGAAATCTTATACAAGGACTCGGGTCATTGAGGAATATGATAATCCATTTACCGGATGCACTGCCGATCTTCTTGTATTAGACAAGAATGTCAAATCGAACATGTCATTTCTACTGATTCAGAAGAACACTGAAATGGTGAGAAATATGTTTTGACTCCCATTAGACAAATTGAACCAATTCATAAACACATTTTGGCCTGGACATGTTAAGATTTTGGTCCTTTTTTAAAAGTGCTGTAACTGAACACTTTATTGTCGTTTTGCAAATTTTAAGTTAAATATTTTCTTTCTTTTACAATTGTTACATTCAACACACTGTTAACATTTTTTATGAACTTGAATCCATAATATTAAAAATTAAGTAATTATTATTCTATTTTGTGGTCCTTAAATTAATTTGAGGAGTATATATGTACCCATAATTAACTGACGGTCAGAGCGTTACTCCATAATTGATGTGGGAAAACGTTTGGAGGTGCGATGTCGTTGTCGTTCGTCAACCAATATAACGACGTTAAATTAAAAAAAAAGAAACAAACATTAAAATCATTTTAAATGACATAATCCACTGATATATGTCTGTTTTTGTTTTCTATCGAAAGTTTGTGTTTAGTTTGAGCATATTAAATGTAAATTAGTACAAGTACTTTTACACAAATAGTTTTGTATGAAAATGTATAAATATAAATTACTTTTTCGTATGCTTTGCGTCGCCAACCTCCACCCAATATGGCCACCATTACTAAACATTGACTAATAATATATGTTTAAGAACATATCAGAATTAGATATAAAAATCGAACAGGAAAAGTGGCATTCAAGGACGACAATCAACTACATAACACACACAGAAACGCAAAAAAACAACTTTAAAGATAAATAAAAGGTTGACAATAGGGCTATCGCCTTGGAACGGTCCGTGGCAAAACGGCAGCTGGGGTTTATACTAGGTTCTAGAGTGCACCAAACCTCACACTTACCCTACTGTCATCTCAATAAAACGGGACTGTAAATAACGAAATCCCCGCCATGACCTATTATCTACCAACAAGGCAGCATTAATAGGCATTGTAGCATGGTCGGCGACATTTCCTGTGATGAATGCGGAGTATTAAATCGTTTAATTTAGGGTAACTAAAGGGGCGTGGCTGTACTGTACTACAACTACCGGATATTGGAATTTAGAGTACGGTCACTATGACGTCACAGTGTTACTAAGTACACCATGCTACAAAAAAGATAGAGTCTGTCTCAGCTCGTTGGTTATTTAAACACTTCCATGGGCTACGCCCATCTCGGTGTTTGAATAAGAAAATTCGCTGAGACCAGACTCTATCTATTACATATAACTAAAACACAAAGATGCTAGTGTATATATACATATACAAAAACACAATAACCTAGAAAGCCACAAAGAAGGTACTCAATGACTCAATAGAGAAGCAAGAGCAACAATAGTATAAACCATTGAGGGCACGACAAAACAATACTGCAGACAAGCATCAAACGTCACCGTCCTATTGGGCTTTAGGTAGACGTCATCATAGGGTCCACAGCCTGTCCGGTCATCGCACAATTAAAGAGGTAAGCATAGTGACGAACTGTAAATGGGTCCACCACCAAGCATGTAGTACGTTGCAAAATGATAGAGGCATAACCTCTTTTGATATACTTTTTAACAAGTTTAACAAAGATAGTATGAAAGTGATCATGACCAAGGATCTTCCGAAGAAATATAAAAAGATCGGACAGGGAAAGTAACATTCAAGGAGGACAGCTATCCACAAAACACAGAACCAAACATGCAAACAGACAAACAAGAAGGCAAAAGTAATAATAAATGCAAACGACATGGACGTTTGTAAATCACGTCACAATAGAAGTCAGGTTGTGATAGTCCTTGTCGCAGAAAAGTTCTTAAATTACTTTTAAATTTGGAAAGAAGATTAGGGTTACGATGATACAATTTTGCAAAGGTTTTGCGAAGTTTGTGGTAACGGTAACCCTGATGGATTATTTTTTTATTTATACAAAGATTACGAATATTAAAGTCCTCAACTCGAGTACAATCTCTAGAAAAACGAATACGTTGAGACACATAGACCCCATAAAAATTTGCTCGGGGAACAGTTTCAATGAAGAAATGTAAATAAAGAAAAAAAGCGTTGGTATCAGAAATGTTAGCTTTTTTAAGTTGAAGTTCTTTAGGATATATATTATTAACCATAGTAGAAACGAAAGGGTTGCTAATGTTTAATATGTCATCCAGATACATTTCACTAAAAGCCTCAAAAACATCTTCCTTGATATCTGGTGAAAGATTCAACATCTCCTTCATAGAAATATAAAAACAAATCTGAGTCAAGGTGTGCACAGTTCGCACCCATAGGGATACCAACAATTTGTCTATAAACGGCAATTCCATACCTAACGAAAATAATATCTAATAGAAAGATGAGTGCTTCACAAACGAAACATGTTTGCCAGTTGTGCTTAAAGCTTCTTTTGACAAATAACATTTTCAGTATATATATAGTGATATTGTTTGTGAGACTTATATATCTGATTCCTGTTTGCCTTGCTTTGGTGGTGAATGGTATATGAATAACCACTGTAAATCATGAAGTCGTATGACAATACGCATACCATGTCACATTATATTTCAATCGCATTCCCCAGTTGACAGGAGCTGTCAATTTGTATTCTCTTTGGAGTAATGACATCTTTGCGCTCTTTCTCGGAAAGTGGCAACTAATGTTTGACTTACAGTTACAGATAGAATCATTTTTTATTTGAAAAAGTTGTGTTTGTGTTTTTTTAATGCAAATATTCCCATTAATTACTTGGTAAGTGATTGGTATCCGTCATACACTCCAGCCTAGCATAGTTTTGCAGCCATATTTTAAGATATATATACATACGTGTTTTCCATCATAACATTCATGTTGCCTCGTGCTATTCTGATGAGGAACTAATATACACGGATTGTTAAATCAGCGACAAATTACATCGTAGCGTACAGTTTAGCAATTAGGTCGACCATAAGGATCATTGCTCTGCGTCCACGAAAATATCTCATCGTAAAGCACATGCCTGTGTCGAGGGACGAAGATAACAGAAAACAAGTTAGTTACTAAATCAAACATGTGTCATAGGAGAATACTGAATAGTATTTACCACATGGTTCTAGTTAATGGTATATCAACAGATTAATATCATTTTCACCCAGAAAAGGTGACGTGGAAAAGAGATTTGTGTTAATCCAACGACAAACGAAAACCATTATTATGTGTTCGAGATTCATATGATAAAACTGAGCTGCATAATACCTTTGATTTAATTATTGTTTAAGAAAATAGTTGGTGCGGTAAACTGGACTAAAAAATGATATATAGGGTCCTATAGAAACCACAGCGTCCGAACGCAATGGCATCGTAGGTCTGCACTGTACTGCAAACAAGGACTTGAAACTACAATGTAAGAGACACAAAACAACAGATAGGGTGGTGAAGACAGGGTTACCGACTTTGAACGGTCTGTAGGCAATAAGGCCTACTGGTTAGCTTGAATCGATTTTATATGCGCACAATCCTCGCTATTATCCTGTCTTCAGCGCCCAAATAGACAAGACAGTGTAAACAAAACTACATCCCATCAAAAGGAAATCTCTAACAAAAAAGTCCACATCCAGAGAAACTAACGAAAGACACACATACAAAATAATAAACATCTCAGGATGTATCCAGAATCGTACTGAACTACCATAGTAGTTGCAGCTAAAGAGAAAACCAATCTAGGGTACGACCAGAAAAGCCGAGGGACAAAAGCTCATGCACCCACCTCCCTTAGTTGGGGTTTCATAAGGTACAATCATAGAACCCCAAGAGGTAGTCCATTCATCGCACATAGACATAAATGTAGATATAAAAATCGAACAAGAAAAGCAGCATTCAAGGACGACAGTCAACCACAAACACACTATTTCTGCCAAATAAATATTGTTTCTGATATTATGTTCACATCAATAGTGTTGAATTACTGTCTTCTATTATATCATTGACAATGTCCATGCCTATAATATGCATTTGGATGAAAATTTCAATTAACCATACCCTATCCATTTTGGATTTTCTTTTCAAAGATGGCTGACCAATAGTACTTAATACATAAGTTCTGCGAGATTTTTAATGCGCGCAGTAAAAACAGTGCTGTAAAAAGTGTTACTGAACTATGCTGCTGTTACTTAACGAGTATGATCACTGTCATTCTAATCTTAGGACTATAATTCATACTTACGCCTTTGTCATGTTTGTAAATTTCGTAAATGGCTTTTTAATCAAATCAAGGGAGGTGGCTGGGCTCAAATAGTGGCTGTTGCGGAACAAGGGAAATAACCGATCGTATCGCTAGTACGAATAGAATAAAAATAGAATAGAATACTTCTATTTCCAATCATATTTACAAATAAAAAGTGTGTAACATAAAATTAAGATAATAATAAAATGAGGATTAATTCGTAATAATATGGAAAATCAATTGCCTAAGGCTTAGTAACTAAATGTATAACAGAACAATATAAAATCATACTTACAACATTTACAGACATTAGTACTCAGAGCAAGACACCACTATTCATTTGATATAATAGTCTTTGAAAGTTGATATCATAGCTATTCCTTCTGAAATAATCCATCATGTAGCACAGGAGCTTGGAGGTCCCCCCCCCCCCCCCCACACACACACACACACTCCCCGTCCAGGACCCACAAACACATAAAACATAACCATGGGTCCTCGGCAAGAGGCAAAATCATGTCATCTGACGCATAAAAGCCCAAACGCAACACGCGTGAACATGAATTCTTACAAAATGTTCATAAAACCAATATTTATAGTAGTGCTCAAGTACATACATGCCATTATACTATTGTATGTTCTCTAACAACTTTCATCTAATTTGGTAACACCGTATAACACCGTCAAACCTCAATCGCCTCCACCAGACAACGCGCACAAGATCCGCACCACATATGCCGACACAACCGCACACAGCCTACACAGCCAGCAACCAATAAACAGACAACGGATGTTCAAAACCGGATAGCAACTAGTTCATTCAGAAAATGCACACGTCACCACCAGAAGTCCACCCCTACCGTAATGCGCACACGAGAATATGCGAAACTTTTCTGTTTTAATGTTATCTCTGCATTATATCTTTGAACTTGCTCCTTTTTATGTTTTGTATCAGATTTTTTCTTGAGAGATTTTTCGCAAAATTGAAAGTGTGAAAATGTATCGTATTCCGCATCTTATCTCAGTACATATCGCATGGCAACATGCGCTTATCCGTCGAGTATTTACATATACAATATATATATATATTATTTGATTCGAATCTCTGTTGTTACCTTTATGTCCAGATGTTGTTACCTTTATCACCCCCAAAAAATGGTATTAACTTCATGGCCGAAGTTGTTACCTTTATGACCAGTGGCATTGTTACCTTTATGAAACGCTGTTACCTTTATGACCGAAAGTTATTACCTTTATGACCCATTGTTAACTGTATGTCCGTGTTACTTTATGGTTGCAACACACGAGCATCTTTGTGTTTTACTTATATTGCCTATTAATGCTGCCTTGTTGGTTAGAGAATAAATAGTTCATGGCGGGGATTTCTTTATTTACACTGTCCCGTTCTATTGGGATGACAGTAGGGTAAGTGTTAGGTTTGGTACACCGTTCCAAGGCGGTAGCTCTATTGTCAACCCTTTTTGTATTTGTGACGTGAAATGCCTTTATTCTTTGTTAACAATGCCATTCATGTTTGTCCTTTTGCGTGTTTTTGTGTTTACTGTGTTCTGTAAAAGCTGTATTTTCTGTTCGACTTTTTTACTTATATGTATAGGTATCATTTAAAGCAAAACATATCACGTTTAATTAATGGAAAATTCTTTACTGTTCATATGATTCATTATTACTATAATATACTTATGTTTTATACAGTTGCTGTTATTTGTGTCCTATAAACCATTAAATTGTCGTAAATTATCAATATTCTATATATGGTAATTTAGAACAAAGAGGAGATAGTTGAACTTTTCTCTCTTGTTTGTGTTGCTTTCAAGGGATCCCCATTCAAGTAATTATTGACATTCACACTATTGTTTGGTTAATGTTGTGTGGCGGCTGTAAAAAGGCGCCACGACAACACATCCTTAGTGGTATTACTTACTGATCCGTTGGGACCATCAAGCCCTGTCTTTGTGTCTTTAAAGTAGAATACCGCTAGT
This sequence comes from Cyrtodaria siliqua, assembly GCA_037043455.1. Taxonomy (NCBI): domain Eukaryota; kingdom Metazoa; phylum Mollusca; class Bivalvia; order Adapedonta; family Hiatellidae; genus Cyrtodaria; species Cyrtodaria siliqua. The sequence continues at coordinate 197,199 of JAWPHD010003299.1, read as the reverse complement.
ATAATACATACTGATAAAGGTGATCCTTTGGGAGCAACAAACACAATTAAGATAATAAAGCAGCAGACTCGGTTTTATTGAGTCTGTTCATGAGAAGTAATCAACGAAGCAACACCTCTCACGCCCCTTAGCACCGGCTTAAGCGGTATTCTACTTCAAAGCCACCTATGTTGGGCTCGCTGGTCCCAAAGGACCAGTAAAAATAACACTACCGTAATACCGCTTAAGCCGGTACATGTACTAGGTGCGTGAGAGATGATATACTGTATATTACCTCTCATGAAAGATTCAATGAAACCGAGTGCGTTTCTTTTCTCTCTTGTTTGTGTGTTTTTTTCAAGGTATCCTCTTTTTATATCCATATCTAAACTAAACATTCAAATGATCATATATATGTGTTTATCATCCGATTTTGATCATTCGTTCAACCCTCTCTAAGTTTTTCATAACACTCAATAATAAAGATTGTTTTGCCGTATGCTTTCTCTTTAAAACCATTTACATAATTCACTCATTTTCCATCATAGCATTCATTTTTCCTCGTGCTATTCTGCTGAGAAGCTAATAGACTGTTAAACCAGCGACAAATTACAAAACACCTCGCAACATAGACTTTAGCATTTCAATCGACCTTAGGATCAATGCATTGACGTCTACTAAAATATCATCGTAAACTACCGGATAGTGTCGAGAATAGATGGATTCAACATATCTTATGTTCTGACCAGTGTTTAACAAAATAAAAAATGTGTCTCAGGAGAACCATGCATAAAAGAGTTTACCAAATTGTATGTATAGCTTTATACTTAAAGCAGTGGGTTTGCATATTTATGTTTAAATTAAAATAAAAATATAAACCATCACAATTTGATTATATAACAAGAGCAGATGATTAAATTGAGCTGTAGTTTAATCAATGTTTACTAACATGTATGACTGAAATATTGGACGACTCGCCATCTGTGATATTTTATTTAATCATACAAATTAATTCAATATGGATTAATTTTCATATTGCTAACAGTTGAAAAAATAATAATTCAATAAAAGTGCACGTCGATCAACAAATATGAAAGCAGTACAGCCTTAAAGCATCATAGGAATTAATAAAAGTGATTTATAAATATTTCCAAGCAAAACTATTTGATTAACAAAAATGCATGAGCACAGAGTAATATGCAACTGAAAGGCATGATTGATGGTTTAATCCGTTTTTGGATTGAAACCTATAAATCTTCCAGATCTCTTATTAAAACTTTTAAATTCATGGCTTTTATTTTCAGTGTGTACTTTGCATGCGGATAGCACAACAAATGTTGCCAAAAATAAATATGATGTTCATATAAAACAAATTATACGATATTTATATAGATGGAGCGTTGAGGATTATTTTGTTTTCTTACTTTAATTTCGAATATGTGGTTCCACTACTCCAACCTTTTTAAGGTTCTGAGTATTGTTTAATCACCCTTAGGGTATGTTGTCTGCTTTTTTGTTTAGTCGTTTGACTGTAACTTGTGATTTGCAGGCTCCATAACAGCTGCTTTCAACTAAATTCCAGTTTGTGTATTTCGCCCATTGTTTTCTCATTTAGACAAAGCATTTTGTTAGAATCTGAGACCATACGCCTATGGCCATGTAATTGTATGAAATTACCTCATTGTAGGCTCCATGTTCACCGTATGCACACAGTGTTTGGATTGTCTTAACTTGTACTATTGACATATTAAATATTGAGTTCTGCTCAACCCGAGGCTAGAGGGCTTTAACGGTAGCAGGCACTTTTCACTACCTTTCATGAACAGTCTCCATCAAACCCAGAATATGATAAACTAGAATAGAATTTATTTTATTTCCAATCATGGGTCATGCAAATCAACAATAATTATAAAAATTAGAACATTACGTAAGAATATTAACATAACTGAGGCTTCATTCTTCATTGCTTAACACAGTTAAATAAAAAGAAATGTCACTGTAAGTGGCAAATGCCCCCGAAGTGACATTTGACATCTACGTGTGACCTTGACCTTGAAGTCACGGACCTGGATTTTGTGCGCGACACGTTGTCTGGTTGTGGTGAGCACTTGTGCCAAGTTATTTTAAAATCCGTCCAGGAATGCCAGAGTTATTGACCGGACACGATTTCAACATTGACCTCTAAGTGTGACCTTGACCTTGGAGCCACGGACCTGGAGTTTTTGCGCGACACGTCGACTGCTTCTGCGACAAGGACTATCACAACCTGACTTCTATGGTGATGTGATTTATAAACTTCGTAAGATTCTTGGTCATGATCACTTTCATACTATCTTTGTTAAACTTGTTAAAAAGTTTATCAAAAGAGGTTATGACCCTATCATTTTTCAAAGTACTGCAGGCTTGGTGGTGGACCCTTTTACAGTTTTCCACTATGCTTTAATTGTACGATGACCGGACAGGCTGTGGACCCTACGATGACGCCTACCTAAAGCCCATTGGGACGGTGGCGTTTGATGTTTGTCCATGTTCTTTCTTGTCGTGCCCTTAATGGTGTATTCTCTTACTGCTCTGGCTTCTGCCAAGTCATTGAGTACCTTCATTGTGGCTTTCTAGGCTATTGTTTTTTTGTATTATATTTACACGAGCATATTTGTGTTTTACTTATATTGCCTATTGATGCTGCCTTGTTGGTTAGAGTTTAGATCATGGCGAGGATTTCTTTATTTACACTGTCCTGTTTTAATGGGATGACAGTAGGGTAAGTGTGAGGTTTGGTGCATCCTAGAACCGGTTTAAACCCCCAGTGGCCTACTTTGCCACTGACCGTTCCAAGGCGGTAGCCCTATTGTCAAGCCTTTTGTGTTTGTGATGTCGTTTGCATTTTTTATTACTTTTGCCTTTTCGTTTGTCTGTTTGCGTGTTTGTGTTTGTGTTTTGCGGTTGACTGTCGTCCTTGAATGCTGCTTTCCCTGTCCGATATCTTTATCCTTGTTGTGATGAGTAGTTGTACCAAGTTACTTGAAAATCCGTCCAGGAATGCCAGAGTAATTGACCGGACAATATTTGACATTTGACCTCTAAGTGTGACCTTGACCTTGGAGCCATGTTGTATGGACGAACGAACGAAAGAACGAACGACAGTGCGACTACTATATGCCATCCTTCGGGTGCGTACAAATATATAATGACAAAGACAACTCCTGGATCTATTTTATCAAGAGCAAAAACACACAACAAGACATGTTGTTTTTCTGAACATATTTGTTACAGTCGATTCAAATTTGATCTAGGAGTATAAGCATTATATAAAATCTGGAAAAGGTATTTAAAATATCTTTATCTTCATTACTAAAGAGCCATAATATTATAAACTTTTGCTCATTTAACATGTTTATAAAGTTGGCACATCATATTTGCAATGTATCATATGGTGGCTTGCTTAAAGATTCGTAAGCTTTACATACAAATACAAAATGATGTTAACTTTCATTTCTCCTGATGTACATCTATCCCACAGTCTCTGGTCAACTGGAATTGTTTTATAAAGTCCTTTTTCAATTTTAATTTGGTATGCACTTATTCTAAAATTTGTAAAACATGTTCTTACAACTCTGTTTTAATAACATCAAGGTATGGTTCTTTTTTAAGACACTTTATAAAAGGTGAGTATATACGAAGCTTTCGAGTATTACTTTGTTTACAAAGTTTAAGTTTATTAGACCACCAAGCTTTGTAGTTATTAATAAGCCTTTTCTTAACTACTGTAAGTGATTGTTTCATCATAGACAGTTGTGCTTGGAATTTTAAGCTAATCCAATTGAAAATAAATATTTGAAATCCATCTGTTCTTCTTATTTTCATGTAAGTGACTGCTCTTTTTAAGTGCACTGGATAATAAGGGACTAACATCAGACATCAACACTCTTTAAAAGTCCCTAACTGTGCTTACTATAACTTCAATATTAATTGGGTATCTTCCTAATTCACCCAAAACTTCATCATTTGATGCCTTTTATGTGTGTCAGCAACAGTAGCACTCTTTAAAACTTTAATGTGCATTTTTTCACATGGCAAGTCACTGACTGATTTTCAAATATCATAATTTGGACTATTCATCGTTGTGGTGTTTGTATTTATAGTACCCCATATTTCCCTACTGTATACTAATACAGAATTAACACGGTGATCATATATATGTAAACTAGTATCGACATTAGGAATAAAATCGGCGAAACGTTTATTCAATTTAAAGCTAGCGTTCAAGGCTCTCTTATACCTAATACTTCTGTAGGTGAAATATGTTTAAGATCTGCTCATTTTAACTATATATCTAATCTTTCGAAACTCTATTGATAGAGAAAAAAAGGAAATGACCTTAATCTTACTTATAAATAAATCATTTACTTTGGACCAAAAAATATCTTTGACACCAATGCACTCTGAAAACATAAAGTTCGTATAGTATAGAACTGAAACATGTAGATGCAGAAATAAATAAGAAATCATCTCGAAGGACAAAGTCCACAAACTCCAGAGTGAACTATGGAAATATAAAGCAAATAAAATAACGTAAATTTCACATGATTATGGCCATGTTCGTCTCTCGATGGCGCCTATCTACTCGTTCCAAATATGGAGATATGAAAGCCCCCGTCGATGTTGTATAAGCTAACATACTAAATCTGTATGGACAGTTAAGACATAAAAGGCCTGACAAGGATGCCATCTTGTCAGTTACACTTACGCTTTCTGACATCGCCTATTACTAATTGGCATTTGATAAGTTCAGTAATGTAATGTTTTCTGAATTGCATTGATCTTCTTACGATGTGCTTTGATGGACAACTATCTACAGCTAATGTTTCCTGCTGGCTTTTACGACATGTTGGTATACAAAGTAGTGGTAACGCTGATAAGGCTGACAAGGCAGCTTTGAGTTTCGATATATCTTAGACAAATACTAAAAGGCCTGTCATATCAATAGCCTATATTTGCCATTTAATCGTCTGTCTAAGACTAATACTTATATGCAAATGAAACAACGCCAAACTATTTCGCTAATCGACAGGTGTCAGATCGCATAAATTCTTCGGAATAATGACCACTTGGCCGCTCTTTCTCGGCGAACTATGTATTAGATATACATATTTTATTATAAATATATACTTGGACGTTTTTCATTTTTTAAGGAAATACATTTGAAGTGCGTCAACGATACAACAAACTTGCAAAACTACTGCCTTTCCTCATTACTCATAAAGGGGTGTACTTCAGTTATTTTCATTGATATCTAAAATTGACAAATAATATACTTCCATATATAATAGGGCCTAAACGTTATGAATGAGTCTTAACATTACCCTTTGTTTACTAGAACATTCACTTTCCTACGTTATACACCAATGTTAATTTAAACATGTTACGTTGGAGTCCTTCAAGATATATGGTTACTTTTAATTGGAGACATGAACAACATGCTGCTAACACGATAATTTGATTGATATGACAATTGTTCTCATGCTTGGAAAAAAAATAATTAAAGATTCTACTATATAAACTCCTGATGTACGCTTTTAAAAGTGATGTATATTAAAAACATTTGCAAGACTCGACTATAGGTCCCAATAGCATTTAATTTCCTCCTGTCTAATATACAAAAGCAAACGTTACGTTATAACTCGTCACATACTATTTAGCAAATTATTGATCCTTAGGATCATTTCTCTGACATTCCACTGAAATATCACATCAACATTGTTTTGGGTGAAAATTGACGAATTTAGCATAATTGCTGACAAGTCTCTCAATAATTCACGAAAGTTTTACACGGGGAAGCTCACGAGAAAGCTGTATAACATTTTGTTTTCAACTATGGGTGCTCCGAATTCTTTAGTTAAGTATCTTAACACATATTCCTCACACATCGCTGTTCTAAGTATTAATTATTTAATGAAACAAGTGGTCCTCAAATGTGGATAAACGGGAAAAAATAGTCCAAATTCTAACTTATTAATTATTGCTACTTTATTTACGTTCGTATGTGTATTCAAACAGTAAACTGTTACAATGTTTATAGTGCGCTGGTATCAAACTGGCTAATGAGACAATACTGTTTGACCGTTTCAATGTCCTCTTTCGTTGGCATGACAGTGTGTAAATAATACCGTTAGTGCAATGTGAAACTTATGTACACATTAACAATAGTTAGACGTAACACAGTTATCTTGATTATCATCCTTCACATATTTAACAAATCAACGTAAAATCAGTCATGTTCCGGACAGCTTCGAATGGTCCACACTAATATATCACTTATAACTACCGAGTGTTTTCACTGATCTAATTATGTCACTGTGGCAATAGGACTAAATGATAATCGGGCTTTCCCGCAAAGTAGAGTTTATATAGTATGAGACTGACAAGCAAAGACAGTAGCAATCTCATGAAACTTGACCTATCATTTTGCAACGTACTGCATGCTTGGTGGTGGACCCTTTTACAGGTCGCCACTATGCTTTCCTCTTTAATTGTACGATGACCGGACAGGCTGTGGACCCTATGATGACGCCTATCTAAAGCCCATTGGGACGGTGGCGTTTGGTGTTTGTCTATAATCTTTCCTGTCGTGCCCTTAATGGTTTATTCTCTTGTTGCTCTGGCTTCTGCCAAGAAATATAAAAAGAGATTAAATCATGGCGGGGATTTCTTTATTTACACTGTCCTGTTTTAATGGGTTGACAGTAGGGTAAGTGTGAGGTGTGGTGCACCCTAGAACCGGTTTAAACCCTCAGTGGCATTTGTTGCCACTGACCATTCCAAGGCGGTAGCCCTATTGTCAACCCTTTTGTGTTTGTGATGTCGTTTGCATTTTTTATTACTTTTGCCTTCTCGTCCTTGAATGCTGCTTTCCCTGTCCAATATTTTAATTTATCTTTATATGCCTTGCTGGTTAGAGATTAGATCATGTCGGGGATTTCTTTATTTACACTGTCCTGTTTTGATAGGATGACAGTAGGGAAAGTGTGAGGTTTGGTGCACCCTAGAACCGGTGTAAACCCCCAGGGGCCTACTTTGCCATGGACCGTTCCAAGGCGGTAGCCCTATTGTCAACCCTTTTGTGTTTGTGATATCGTTTGCATTTTTTATTACTTTTGCATTTTCGTTTGTCTGTTTGCGTGTTTGTTTTTGTGTTTTGTGGTTGACTGTCGTCCTTGAATGCTGCTTTCCCTGGCCGATATTTTAATTTATCTTTATATGCCTTGCTGGTTAGAGATTAGATCATGTCGGGGATTTCTTTATTTAAACTGTCCTGTTTTAATAGGATGACAGTAGGGAAAGTGTGAGGTTTGGTGCACCCTAGAACCGGTGTAAACCCCCAGGGGCCTACTTTGCCATTGACCATTCAAAGGCGGTAGCCCTATTGTCAACCCTTTTGTGTTTGTGATATCGTTTGCATTTTTTATTACTTTTGCCTTATTGTTTGTCTGTTTGCGTGTTTGTTTTTGTGTTTTGTGGTTGACTGTCGTCCTTGAATGCTGCTTTCCCTATCCGATATTGTTATCCTTCTTGATGTAACGATTCATCATCTCCTTGCTGATACAAGATATAACATATTTATCAACATTGTTCATTTATTTATATTTACAATAATTGTTTCACAATTTAAGCTGTATATATTATCACTAAAATTTATTTTGTTTGACATATTGACTTAAACAGTGAACAATATATTGTATGACAAAACCATTCTTAAACAATTGAAATCTGGCTCAGACATTATATTTATCCCAAGTTATGTCTCATTGTTACATTAGCACCGTGTCCCGTGTAGAATTACGGGCATACACATAGTATGAACCTGCAGGAATATTATCATACACATAACATATGCATGTACCTTGAATACACAATTTCCTGTCCAGCAATAAGGACATACACAATGAACCTGCAGGCATACAGGCATACACATAACATATTCGTGTACTGTCCTGCACAGCGATACGGAAATACACAATGATTCTGCAGGCATACAGGCATACACATAACATATTCGCGTACTGTCCTTGAATACACAATGTCCTGTGCAGCGATACAGTCTACTCATATATCGTAAGGTACAGCATTACAGTTTATGTAAATAAATATAAAAAGATCGGACAAGGAAAGTAGCATTCAAGGAGGACAGTCAACCACAAAACACAGAAACAAACACGCCAACAGACAAACAAGAAGGCAAAAGTAACGATAAATGTATACGACATCAGAAACACAAAAGGGTTGACAATAGAGCTACCGCCTTGAAACGGTCAGTGGCAAAATAGGCCACTGGGGGTTTAAACCGGTTCTAGGGTGCACCAAACCTCACACTAACCCTACTGTCATCTCATTAAAACAAGACAGTGTAAACAAAAAAATCCCCGCCATGATCTAATATCTAACCAACAAGGCAGCAACAATAGGCAATATAAGTAAAACGCAAATATGCTCGTGTAAATATAATACAAAAAAACAAACAATAGCCTAGAAAGCCACAATGAAGGTACTCATTGACTTGGCAGAAGCCAGAGCAACAAGAGAATAAACCTTAAGGGCACGACAAGAAAGATCATAGACAAACATCAAACGCCACCGTCCCAATGGGCTTTAGGCAGGCGTCATCATAGGGTCCACAGCCTGTCCGGTCATCGTACAATTAAAGAGGAAAGCATAGTGGCGAAGAATAACACGCACGACGAGCGATTGAATATCTTCTTCGGGTATGTCCGGACCACCTGGATAGAGGGTGCCATCTGACCTTAGAGTCCTGGTCGGTTTACGGGCGATTCATTCGAACTGACAACGATGTCGAGGGCTGGCATGCCCGTCTCAGCCACCGTGCTAGGAAAGCAACCTAGCTTTCTACCTTCTCCTGGACCTACTCTACAAGGAGGGCAAGGACATACCAGTCCAACGTAAATTGGTCAGGGTGAAGAAGCTGAAGAGGCATTAATCCAGACAGACTCGGCAGACCCAGGGGCGACTCGTAAAGCTCTGAGGGGAGTATGCGGCTAAACAAAGATCTACCATCAGCCTCCTAGACGCGTGTGCTAGACTTTATGTTCCAGTGTAAAATGTACTGTGAAGACCGTTGACCCAGAACTATCTAAACATGCCATTCAGTTCGCACTCTTGTAATTTCGTTTCGACAAGGGTGCAAGATTAAATGTGGTTCCTTTTAGATTAATTTAGCGAAGTACCATTTGCACTCGTGTACTTTGGTTTTATTTTGCTTTACTAGTATTTCAAGTTTCATGAACATCATATGTTTCCATCATATTACTATATATATAAATGATTTCATACTGCTTATTAATAATGAATGTAAATAGTTTCTTTACATATATATGATGTATTGGTTAATCACATGTATTTTATTATAATTAATTTAGTAAAAATAAATGCTTTAAAAACAATAGTATGTGTCTGACATGTGTAGTGCTTTTATGTGATTTTACCAATTAAACAGAAATTTAATTAATATGAATAATGTTTTAAACATTATGCGACAATTGCAGTGCTTTATATGTTTGTTTTATAATCAAACAGAAATTAAAATTATTTAATTATATTTAAAATAAAACATTATCTGACCTTTGAATTTCTTATAAATATTTTTAAATATATTGATATTTTGCATGTGTACATTATATTTATATGTATAATTTGTGTTATTATGTTATTAAATTATGTTGAATATATGCGGGTTTTTTGTTATTCTTTAATTTCATTTACAATGGCACCACGACTTCAATGTTCAGAAAGGCAATGCTTTTGTGGAAACTTATATACAAAAATAGTAGCTGAAACAAATATATGAATGTATATATATTTTTTGTTTAATGCAATTAGCAATAAGACTGAGCAATATTTAAGGAATTTCACAGTTATTTTCACAGTTATCAGGAATTTAGACAGAATTTCATGAGTAAATATACAGAAGCAGGCCAGTATTTAGTGCGACACCAAACGGAATATAAAGTTAAATACATGTATTATGTACAAAGTATTTTAGAGAAGTTATTTAAAATAGTATTACATTCAGAAATATGAAAGGATTTACACTATTCTTCTTGAAAGGGACTTGTAACAATAATGTAAGTTTCTTGCATTTTTAAACTGACGGCAATGGCAGTTTAAGATCTTTTTTAAGACATAACGCACATGACTGTTTCCAGTGCCTCTTAATATTAGATAGTTAAGTAAACAGAACTAACAAGCCTATTTATACCATGACGAGTTTAATACTATTGATATTAACATGCGAATGAGGCACTTGCATATGCACGATTTCTTGTTAAAATTGAGACACAATCACAGACCGATCCGATAACTCATTCCAAATAAACTTAGTTTATGAGTATAAATGTATGACTATAAGTATCACAAACCAAAATAAACTTATTTATTAGACAACTATTATGTTATAAAAGTGTGATCCGGTCGTCCTAAAACGTGGTCCGGGTTGTCCTAAATGTGGTCTGCGATGTCTGGTCCGGGATGTCCCATGGTCCGGGTTGTCCCTCCATTAACTCCATTAATATTTTGAAACTCGACGTAAATTGCGCGGCAGAAGAAATCGATATAACAGATCGCTATTTTTCTGTTTTAACTACAGCAATCATTCATATATATTATCCAACACGCAATGAAGGGAGCATTGGGATATTTCTGTAATATTTCACAAACAAAATAGGCATAACCACATTCCCCCGAGTGTGCTATATCAATAACAAAACAATACGGCGGGACCTAAACATGCATTTAATGCAGAAGCTTACCATTAAAATCCATGGTAATGGGATACGTTGCAACTCCTCAATAAAAGCCACTTTCAAAAAATGCAAAAGTTGGAATTTAGAGTCATTTTCTTATGCTGTAACACTCTTATTCTTTGTCAGTTATCTGTTATGCAAATTGTATATTCAACAATACAATTGATTATTTTCAAGAAAAAAGTGGATATAAAAGTCAAATAGGTAATGCAGCATTCAAGGACCAGTTAGGGACGCTTTAAGTCAGTCAACTGCAGTGTTGTTTGATCAAGGTTTTACGTCAAAACTAAACATTAACTGTATACACTATGCTCTACCCGCGTGACTTATTCTGATCTAACAAATTTCAGCGCTAAAAGTACTCAAAACGTACCGCGTTTCCTTCTATCGCAGTGGAAGACAAGGACAATATGAATACCAAACGTAGATATTAAAATCGAACTGGAAAAGTAGCGTTCAATGACGACAGTCAACCACAAACACACAGAAACAAAGATGAATAAAAGGAAAGATATGACATAACATATATAACAGGGTTGACAATAGGGCTACTGCCTTGGAATGGTCAGTAGCAAAAGAGGCTGCTGGGCGTTTAAACCAAGTTTTAAGGCGCACCAAACCTCACTCTTACCGTATTGTCATCCCAGTAAAACGAAACAATGTAAATAAAGATATTCCCCCCAGATTATAATCTCTAACAAACAAGGCATTATTAATAGGCAACATAAGTAAAACACATAAATGTATATATAATATAAAAAAAACAATGGAAAGACACAAAGCAAATACTCATAGACAATGACTTGGCAAAAGCCAGAGAAACAACAGAACAAACCGTTACGGATACGACAAGACAATATTTCAGAAAATGAGGATTTATGCAAATCTGATGAGGATAAAGGTAGACGTCATCATAGTGTCCACAATCTGTCCAGTCATCGCACAACCAAGGAGGAAAGCATAGTGGCGAACTGTAAATAGGTCTACTTCTAAAGATGCAGTGCGTTGCAAACTGATAGGGCATTAACCCCTTTTGATAAACTTATTAACAAGTTTAATAAAGATTGTATGAAAGTGATTATAACCAAGGATCTTACGAAGTTTGTAAATCATATCACCATATTAGTCAGGTTGTCGTTGCTTGTCGTTGAAGACCGACGGTCATCGCATAAAGAGGAAAGCATAGTGTCGAACTGTAGATGGGTCAACCGCTAAACATGCAGTGCGATTAAAAAACATATTTTGATAAATGTTTAATACGTTTAATAAAGATTAGGAACAAAAAATTTACGAAGTTTGTAAATCAGCCTCGGTCAGCCAGCCTGCATCTGATATTCTGGCTACGTTTTGCTTCGCTGATTCTGAACCAATATATATCCGGCAAGTATAACGCGCATGACAGTGCTAAGGCCGAGACTTATGGTCGCCACGCGCGGTGTATATGGTCCTGCAAGAGCGACACATTGAGATGAGTTGTAGACATTTATGTTGATTAACAGAATAATAAGTGTGAATACATTTTAAAGAGACATAAAAGTGTGGTATGCCTGCTCTTTATAAATATATAGCTACATTTGGTGAAAAAAAAATTGAAATCTGAACAGTGTTTTGTTACGTTGTTTCAGTTTGTACGTGGGCTTGAGTAGCACAACTAATTGGTACTTCGTCCTAGACATAAGTTGTCATACCATATAATAAAGCAACATTTAACTGTGAGCTTCCACTAAGCAGCTAGATAATTGTTTATTGATTGTGGCAGACGTTTGCATTGCTTAAGAGGAAATAAATATCTCCCGACCATAACGTTTAACAAATGCTCAGAACGTGTTTGCTGTTTGGGAATATCGTTACTTACACTATGATTACAGCAGTTCTCATTTTTTAAGTAATAAAACAGGAAAATAGAATGAGAATTAATGAGGGCAATACATAGGGATGTATGCTTAAACACCAACAGCATTATCATATAAGACGCACTAATAATACATATCTCTTAGATTCTTCGAATATGTTTCGGGCTTTTTTTGAAAGTTTTTCTCTCTTGCTTGTGTTTGTTGCTTCTAACGGATCCCATTTCATACAGCTGTATGTATGAATGGGGGTTAACGATACTTTTAACAAGCTGTTAGTGATATCATGCATGTGGCTTCTTGTTGCATTGAGCTTAATACTCAACTTGTCCTCTCATGAACAGACTCAATAAAACCGAGTGTGCTACTTTTCTGTCTTGCTTGTGTTTCTTGCTTTCAAAGAATTCCCTATTCAGTATGAACTTATAGTGCTTCCAAACTGGAATACCACGTGACATTAGACTGACACCGGGCCGATCAGACTTAGCACTACCCTGCATATGACGAACGTCAAGCAAGGAACTTCTAACACTTAGCAGATTCACCGCCCCCCGCTCACCCTTCTACGCTCCCCAACCCCTCACCCCCATTTCTGAATATAAATGGGATGGACATGTTCGTGAGAATGTTTGCAGCAGACGTCAGATGTTTTCTTTAATAACAGATGTTCTCTCAATGATATAGTTACTATAAATTGAGTCCCGAGTGAAAAATATGTGTTTCCGTCGACTGAAGTGTGGTTTATTAAACTATTCTCAGAAATGGTCCCATATCATCATTTTCATTCCCCAAATCGACATCTAAGGACTTAATTGCATATAAAATAAACTCTAGTTTTACAGTTTTACTGCCTTTAGACCAGAATTTCTTAAGATATACTTTCATACTTAAAACTTACTTAACTAAGTCACTAATTAAAACATTTAGTAAACCCCAATCGATGTATTCACAAACAATATCGCAGCTAGCATTGCCAGAGCAATGAATGCAATGTTGGGCCGACGTTGCCGATATCAGGCATTAAATGGATATACTGTTCGACCTTTATATCTACTTTTGTTTATATCTCGGCAATAAATAGAAACATCGGCATAATTTGAAAATGTCGTGCCAACAAAGACATACAGATTTACGTGTCTTATTGCAACCAGGCACAATACAAACACAAGATTACGTCGAGGAAGCTTAAACAATATTGCCAAAGAAGCTTGTGTATCAAGTTCAAGCCCCGAAAATGTTTTAAGAACTCTCCTATAGCAAGGACTATCCCAACCTGACTTCTATGGTGACATGATTTATAAACTTGTTTCGATCCTTGGTCATACAATCTTTATTCATTTTGTTTGAGAGTTTATCAAAAGAGTTTTGAACAGATATGATTTTCTCTTTCATTGGGCGAGGATCCGACATATTGTGGACCATGTTAAATCTTGAAAGGGAAGGTAACGTTTGATTTTGTCTTCAATCTTGTATTGAGTATTTTCTTGTGACATGCTAGACTTTGTTATATTCATATATACATGATCATATTTGTGCTATATGTTCTACTACTGCTCCCTATTGTGTTAGAGGATAATATAGCCTGGTAGAGATTTATGGTTTTTACACTGTTTTGTTTATTGGGATGACAGTAGAGTATGTATGAGGTTTGGTGCACCCTAGAACCTGCTTTAAACACCCCCTACTCCACCCACCCCACCACAACCACGACCTTTTTAGCCAGTGAACGTAACAAGGCGATACCCCTATTATCAAGCCTTTTATATTGTATATGTGTTGTTTCGCATGCTTTCCTTCTGTTATCCGACTTGTATATCTACTTCTGTTATTGTTGTTTCTTTTTGTATGCCTGCTTTTGGTTGACTGTGTACTTGTGAATTTCCTCTTCGACTTTTATACTTACTTTCATTGCATGAAAAACACGATATACCCTAGACACAGTCAGTTTCCCTGTAGTTACTATACATTGCGTCCAGGGAAAACAAATATGTTTTTCCGTCATTTCGTGCCGATTTAAATTACCCAACCCAGATTAAATAGCGTCGACTGAAGTGGGTTTATGAAATTATTCTCAGAATTGGCCCCACATTAGCGGGAAAATGTTGCAATTATGACGGAAAGTAAAGAAATGGTTAAAGAATAACAACAGCGGACTATATAAAAATGATTTAACTTGAACGCGTTTCCTTCGCAGTCAAATAAACCTGTTACTTAGCTTCATGGGCAATAGAGACATAAACTGTTTACTTCGAGACGCTGCATTTAAATCTGGAAGCTTGAGTAAGACCGATACGTTCTTCTGAGATGTCTTAACGACCAATAAGAACGTAATCAAAACAAAGATAATACAATATTGCCATCAGTAAACATATATAGCATCTGCATTAACGACCCCTCAATAAATTAATGCAGTTTGGTTGTTTGCTCATAAACTAGAAATATTTGCGATGTTGATTTCAAAGTTATTTTTATGAAGGAGGTAAACAGTATAATATATAATTTGGTAGAGAGTATGTAACGAAACTAGCCATAAACCTCAATAGACTTATGAGCCTGAGACAATTCACGTGAAATCCTTCTGATTACAATGAAAAAAACGCGAAATTGCAAACCAAAAGTATTGCAATCCTCGCGATTTTATCTTACGTTTATGTTTACGAGGTCTCCAGAATGCGAAATAAATTTTGCATTCAGGCCGTATTCTGCCTTGAACAAATAAGCAAGGTTTGCTGGTCAGACAATCCTCGTATTTTGTTTACATGAGGAAAACATTTGCAGTTTCCTGCCACCTTCTTACGTTAAATATAAATTTACCAGGCTATTTGCATGGACGTAAGAATTGTTCGGTTTAGTATTTTATTTAGTTATTTTTAAATGATTTAAATGAATTAAAATTGTAATTGTCGATAAATAGAAAAGTTACAGAATGCCATCGTGATCTCGAGAATTATTTTTTTGCGAGATTGCGAAAATGCGGAATTTGGCATTCTCGACTTATTTTAGAATGAAAAATGCTAACCAGTCTTCGAGACAACCTCGCGATATTTTCTCGTTTTCTCGAAGAAGTTAAAACGATATGAAAGACATATTTTAGAATAGGACGAGAATACGTTTTGTGGTGAAAATTTGCAGCCGAAAATATGTGTTTTCAAGCATAGTATCTTTGTATAAAACTATAATACGTCGTTACAAGAGACATGTTTTACTGGAAAAGTGTTCCTCTATAAATATAAGTCTTAAAGATAGCACTTAAAGGGAATAGCGGAGTATTTATTATTTATGTTGTGTGTGTGTACTAATCAGTTATTCACTTTGTCTATTTTAAGTATCCTGTATATTGTCTATTTTCCTTTATATTATTTCGCTATATCGCACAAGGTTTTCATCTCAGAAGAGTCTTAATAGCACTTTGAGCATTTGAATTACAGAAAAGCATTATCTTCGCAAGAGGGGGTAATTCAATATAATAACTCAAAATGTAAAGCAGAGACGTAATAAATCAGTTCAGATTGGAGCTATATTATCTGTGAATTAAAACATGTAACTACCAGTAAAATATAAAAAAGAGGGTTATGTGAAGCATAAACAAAGGGTAAAATGCTCATCAAATGTACTGTTATCAAATGAAAGTATAATTGTGTCGTCACAAAGTTTCTTTCTCTTACTATTAAGTTCATTAAATCAAGAAATTCAAGAATAGATAAAAGCGACAAAAATTACATCACACTATTACTCGTAACAAGCAGTCGGTTTTCATAGAGTCATAAGTCTGATATCAACAGGAAAATCACATCGTACATCACGTTCTTGTATCGCGGAATACTGGATTTATGACACATATTTTCCGCAAGATGCATCACTAAATCATGAATGTTTCAAGGGAGATCGCTAATTAAGAAATAAGAGTTTGGAAAATTATTACCTGACTGGAATGCTAGGCGTATCCTTGAAAATAGTCTAGAAAACTGTTATATGATTGGAATGATACGCGTGTCCGGGAGAAGAGTCTGGACAATTTCAGAGAGGCGTGTCCAGGAGAAGAGTCTAGAAAAAATGTATATGACTGGAATGATACACGTATCCAGGGTTGGAGTCTAGAAACGTTTTATATGGCTGGGATGATACACGTGTCCAGGAAAAGAGTTTAGAAAATGGTTATTTGACTACAATGATACACGCGTCCAGGAGAAGAGTCTAAAATGTTAATATGACTGCAATGACACACCTGTCTAAGAGAAGAGTCTAGAAAATGACTGCAATGATACGCCTGTCCAGGAGAAGTGTCTGGAAAATTATTATATGACTTGACCGATACACATGTCCAGGAGAAGAGTCTAGAAAATTGTTATTTGACTGAAACGATACACGTTTCGAGTTGAATAGTCTAGAAATGTTTTATATGACTGGCATGATTCACCTGTCCATTAGAAGAGTCTAGAAAAGTGTTACATGACTGGAATGACACATGTGTCCAGGAGAGGAGTCTAGCAAATGTTTATCTAACACTGGAATGGATATGATACACGTGTCCAGGAGAAGAGTCTAGAAAAGTGTTGTATGACCGAAATGACACACGTGTCCAGGAAAAGAGTCTAGAAAATGTTATCCAACACTAGAATGGATGTGATATACGTCTCCATGTCTATATTCGGCTAGCAACGTTTTCCACAAGGCTGTTTGTGCTTTATTTTGTCGGGTCGGTATCCTAGAATAAATGAAACCATTAACAAAGTAGATTGCTGTTTTAAATAAGGAGATACTGTCCATAAGTAAGCAGATATTGAGCATAACCAAATAATTGTCTAACTTTTATTCGGTGAAATTTATACATGAAAACTTGAGCAAAGGCCCAAAGAAGTCTGTAGTAATACGTTCGTGAATTTGAAAAACAAAGTTTAATTATATATTTGTACCCACATTATTTACCTTTTCTGCTGATCACGTGACTGCCATTAGTGTATTAGCTTTTCTACATAGTATGTTTTGCGTTGTATGTATAGCCCGCGTAGCTCAGTCAGGAGCGACGTCGACTATCTCGCGCTCACTATTATTACTCGTGAGTGTAAATTTAGTTTGGGTTGCGAGTTCAAACGCACAAAGCGGCACTTCTTTTTTTTGCACCGCGATTGAATTCCGTTAAACAATCTTGCATTTAATTGGTAAATATTCAATAATGGTTAGTGTGTAAAGTTTTTGAACGTAATGAGTGTGTGTTTTATAAGCTAAATGTTACGGACATTGTCCCTTTAACCGTTTAAGAATCACAATATTTATGAGCATACTTAATAATATGTATGTAAAACAATATGATAAAAAGGATCCCATTTTAAATAAACCGTAGGTGTGTGTATAATCTTTAGCATTTACTTGTATAAAATAAAACAATGAAAATATTCTCAAAGATGTCTTTGACCCCCTCTATAGTCAGTCGCTACGCTTCACTTTTCTCTTGTGCGATGACCGGACAACCTTGTGGGACTCCATAATTGCACTTTCTGAAACCCTGAAAGGGAAGAATGTGCATGAACTTTCGTCCCTCGGGCTTTCCGGTCATACAACAGATTTGTTTTCTCTTTGGCTGCAACTGCTCTGGTTGTTTAGTACAATTCCGGATACATCCTTGGGTGTTTCTTATTATATATCTTTGCATAGATTTACAATAACATTTACGTGTATCTTTTCCTAATTTCTCTGGATGTGGGACCTTCTTGTTAAAGATTTCATTTTGATGGGATGTACTTTTATTAACACTGTCTTGTTAATTTGTGCGATGAAGACAGGATAATAGCGAGGTTGTGTTCACTTAAAATCGATAGAGAATAACCAATAAGGCGTATTGCCTACTGCCCGTTCCAAGTCGGTCTGCCTTCCAAAATCAGCAACAGTTCATACCCCTCCGACAGCAAAGCAGCCTCCGAGATATATTTTGTTATCCAAAGAGGTCACATGTGTGATCACGTGGTTATGTAACTGCTTAGGGGTTTACCTTTCTTCACAACCCGTTGTATTGTGTATTATCCTTTTCATTGTATATTTAATTTCCTCTTAGTTTGTGGTGGAGTGCGGACTTACTGTGCCATTGCGTTCGGGTTCTTTGATTTCTATAGGATCAATTTTCTCATTTTACCAAATAACTTTTTCTAGATTTCAGTTTTAGATTTATCGTAAACTCAGGTTCATTATTTCCTAGTCCTTTGGATCTTCGAGCCCAATCGCAGTGGCTTTAATGTAGAATACCGCTTCAGCCCGTACTAGGGAGCGTGAGAGGTGTTGTACATTGTATTAACCCTCATAATCACATCCTGTTATTTATCCAAATCGTTTAATTCAGTTTTAAGCAGTCGATGGTGTCAGATTCTCTATATATATCTCATACTGACAGTTCCAAGGCGGTAGCTCTAATGTCAACCCTGTTATCTATCTGTGCAGTTATTGTTTCTTTGTATGCGTGTTTTGGTTGACTATGGTATGGTTTATTAAGACTGGTGTCGTTTAACGTCCTTTACAACCTGTGTATAAATACTTTAACGTACGTGGAGTCTGTATATGTTGTTGCTACTTTACCATACGTAGAGTTGGTATCTTTGTTTGATTCTCAATCATATGTCGAGTTGGTATCTGTGTTTAATACTCAATCACACATGGAGTCGGTATTTGTATTTGATATTAATCAGACGTGGAGTTGGTATCTGTGTTTGATACTTAATCATAACAGTTGGTATCTGTGTATAATACTTCATCATACGTGGGGTTGTAATTGTGTTTGATACTCAAGCATACGTTGAGTTTGTATCTGTCTTTGATGCTTATTCATATGTGGAGTTGGCATTTGTGTTTAAAACTGAATCATACGTGGAGCTGTTATCTGTGTTTGAATCTGAATCATACGTGCAGTTTGTATCTGCGTTTGACACGGAATCATACATGGAGTTGGTATCTGCGTTTGATACTGAATCATACATGGAGTTGGAATTAGATTTGATACTGAATCATAGATGGAGCTGGTATCTGTGTTTGATACTGAATCATACATGGAGTTTGTATCTGTGTTTGATACTGAATCATACGTGGAGTTGGTATGTGCGTTCGATACTGAATCTACGTGGAGTTGGTATCTGTGTTTGATACTGAATCAAACGTGGAGTTGGTATTATCTGTTTTTGATACTGAATCATACGTGGAGTTGGTATGTGCGTTCGATACTGAATCTACGTGGAGTTGGTATCTGTGTTTGATACTGAATCTACGTGGTGTTGGTATCTTGTTTGATACTCAATCATACGTGGAATTAGTATGATAATTTGATACTGAATCTACGTGGAGTTGGTATCTGTGTTTGCTACTTAATCATACATGGAGTTGGTATCTGTATATAATTATGAATCAAACGTGGAGTTGGCATCTGTGTTTGATACTGAATCTACGCGGTGATGGTATATGTGTTTGATACTGAATCATACCTGGAGTTTGACAAGGATCATACATGGAGTTGGTATCTCCGTGTGATTCTGAACCATACATGGAGTTGGTATCTGCGTTTTATACTGAATCTACGAGGTGTTTGTATCATTTTTTGATACTGAATCATACGTGGAGTTGTTATTTGCGTTTGATACTGAATCTGCATGGAGCTGGTATCTGTGTTTGATACTAAATCATACGAGGAGTTAGTATCTGCGTTTGATACTAAATCTACATGGAGTTGGTATCTGCGTTTGATACTAAATTATACGTAGAGTTGGTATGTGCGTTTGATACTGAATCTACGTGAAGTTGTTATCTGTGTTAGATACTGAATCATACGTGGTGATGGTATCTGTCTTTGGTAATGAATCAAACGTGGAGTTTGTATCTGTGTTTGATATTGACTCTACTTGGTGTTGGTATCTGTGTTTGATACTGAATCTACGTGTAGTTGGTATCTGTGTTTGATACTGAATCATACGTGGTGATTGTATCTGTGTTTGATAATGCATCAAACGTGGAGTTGGTATCTGTGTTTGATACTGAATCTATGTGGTGTTGGTATCTGTGTTTGATAATGAATCATACGTGGAGTAGGTATGTGCGTTTGATACTGAATCTACGTGGAGTTGGTATAAGCGTTTGATACTGAATCATACTAGTTGGAGTTGGTATCTGTGTTTGATACTGAATCAAACGTGGAGTTGGTATCTGTGTTCGATACTGTATCAAACGTGGAGTTGGTATCGTTTTTTAATACTGAATCATACATGGATCTGGTATCTGTGTTTGATAATGAATCTACATGGAGTTGGTATCTGAGTATGATACTGAATCATACGTGGAGTTTTATGTGCGTTTTATACTAAATCATAGGTGGAGTTGGTATCTGCGTTTGTTACTGAATCTACGTTAAGTTAGCATCTGTGCGTTTTATAATGAATCATAGTTCGAGTTGGTATCTGTGTTTGATGTTGACCCTACGTGATGTTGGTATCTGTGTTATCGAAATAATACGTGGAGTTGTTATGATAGTTTGATACTGTATCTACGTAGAGTTTGTTTCTGTGTTTATACTGAATCATACGTGAAGTTGGTTTGAAACTGAATCTCCGTGGAGTTGGTAGGTGCGTTTGATACTGAATCATACGTGGAGTTGGTATCTGCGTTTGATAGTGAATCTACGTGGTGTTGGTATCTGTGTTTGATACTGAATCATACTTGGAGTTGGTATGTGCGTTTGATACTGAATCTACGTGAAGATGGTATCTGTGTTTGATACTGAATCATACGTGGAGTTGGTATGTCCGTTTTATACTCAATCTACATCGAATTGGTATCTGTGTTTGATACATAATCAAACGAGGAGTTGGTATCTGTTTTTGATAATGAATCATACATGGAGTTGATATCTGTTTTTGATACTGAATCTACGTGGAGTTGCTATCTGTGTTTGATACTGAATCATACTTGGTGATGGTATCTGAGTTTGATAGTGAATCAAACGTGGAGTTGTTATATGTGTATGATACCGAATCTACGTGGTGTTGGTATCTGTGTTTGATACTGAATCATACGTGAAGTTGATATGATAGTTTGATATTGAATCTACGGGGAGTTGGTTTCTATGTTTGATACTGAATCATACGTGGTGATGGTATATGTGTTTTATAATGAATGAAACGTGGAGTTGGTATCTGTGTTTGATACTGAATTTCCGTGGTTTTGGTATCTGTGTTTGATGCTGAATCATATCTGGAGTTGGTATCTGTGTTTGATACTGAATCATACGTGGAGTTGGTATCGGCGTTTGATACTGAATCATACGTTGAGTTGGTATGTACGTTTGATATTGAATCTAGGTGGAGTTGATATCTGTGTTTGATACTAAATCAAACGTGGAATAGGTTTCTGTTTTTGATACTGAATCATACGTGGAGTTGGTATCTGCGTTTTATAGTGAATCTACGTGGTGTTGGTATCTGTGTTTGATACTGAATCATACTTTGAGTTGGTATGTGCGCTTGATACTGAATCTACGTGGAGCTGGTATCTGTGTCTGATAGTGAATCATACGTGGAGTTGATATGTGCGTTTGATACTCATGCTACGTCGAATTGGTATCTGTGTTGGATACATAATAAAACGTGGAGTTAGTTTCTGTTTTGGATAATGAATCATACATGGAACTGGTATCTGTGTTTCATACTGAATCTACGTGGAGTTGCCATCTGTGTTTGATACTGAATCATACTTGGTGCTGGTATCTGTGTTTGATAGTGAATCAAACGTGAAGTTGATATGATAGTTCGATACTGAATCTACGTGTAGTTGGTTTCTCTGTTTGATATTGAATCATAGGTGGTGATGGTATCTGTGTTGGAATCAAACGTGGAGTTGGTATCTGTGTCTGATACTGAATTTTCGTGGTGTTGGTATCTGTGTTTGATACTGAATCATTCGTGGAGTTAGTATCAGCGTGTGCTACTGAATCATACGTGGAGTTAGTATCAGCGTTTGATATTGAATCTAGGTTTAGTTAGTACATGTGTTTGATACTGAATCAAACGTGGAATTGATATCTGATATTTATACTGAATCATACATTGAGTTGGTATCTTTGTTTGATAATGAACCCTACGTGGAGTTCGTATCTGTGTTTGATACTGAATCTACGCGGTGATTGTATCTTTGGTTGATACTGAATCATACCTGAAGTTTGACATGAAATCATACATGGACTTTGTATCTGCGTGTAATTCTGATATATATGTAAATTGGGTGTGTCGGCTCAGAGATCTCGCTTCGCTCGATCCTGATCAGGTAACACCCAATTTACATATATATGTATATTTACAATAAGCATGAAATGCTGTTTTCCTTGATTTATTAAATGATGTTTTTGAGCTTTTGCATTAAGCTTGAGTCTGATAAAATTAATACAAACACCTGTAGCTCCGCAGACTATTGCTGCTATTTCCAAAGGTAACAAAACTGGAATAGCAAATCCAATCCCAGCCATAATAACACCTGCAGATATCAAGGTAGTGTCAATTCCATCTGTAATATTAATACCACGTTTATATTTTTTATAAAGTGACTGACGTATATCTCGTTCTGTAATTAACTTTTTTTCAATTTCTGAAATCTTTTGTAATCTATAATTTTGTCCGTCTTCCACTGGCAACTCAGGATATATACTTGGTGCTGTCGGTTGCTTCATTTTTTATTAATAAATAAAAAATTAAATTAATTCAATTAATAATGATGCCACCGTATTTACAGCTGTAGCGTTGGCAATCTTGCATACAAAGTTAACAACAGAACCAGCACCAATTTCTAAAGGTTCATCAAAGTTATCATGATTGCGTGGAATGATGTGAAGCGTTATGCCATAATTTGGTTGTTCAACACCATTGACAGAAACTATTACAGATACGTCACCAACTAATCGTTCACATGCTAAACCTATTCCCATAATCCGTCCACGGCGTGTCATTACATGCCCCACATTTTTTTCTGCTCCACCATTACCAAATGAGAGTATTCTATTCGACACAAGTGGGCCCTTAGCCTCTGCAAATATTGTTATAATTCCATATTTATGATTATCAACTCTATTTTTTAAATGATTAAACTGGTCAACAAAAGGCACAACTCGCCTATATAAATTTTGAACATCATTTATCAAAGCCTTTAAGTCTTCTGTTTTTTTAGGTCTTGTTGGTCCATATATACTCATTGTTTTTTTTATAAAAAAATATTTTTTAAATAATTTCTAAAACACAACTCATAGGCAAATTGCGATTATCTATCTTGTTGCCATACACATCTCTGACTTCTATTTTTAATTCAGAAATTGCACCATTCATAAGACAGTGATATTCAGGATAAAAACTTGTATATACTATATCTCCAAACTGCTTATTTACTACAGGCACAACCCCTATAATAGTGCTCGGTGCGCCATTGAAATAATTACTACTCGTATTAACTTGTTCAAGATGAACATATAGCTGTTTATAAGGAGCTAAATTAATTGGGTAATCTCCTAAAGTAGTACCTGTGAACCATTTTCTGTCCTTGAATCCCAGCATTTTTGAAAGACCGCTTGACATTCGTGTCTCTATTGGCGTATGTATAATGGCTGTACCAATTTGGACAATACTGTCCAGGATAATATTTTCATTTAGCTTTTTAAAATCTTCTACCAAGTCTTGAAAGTTATAGAGCCCACCTGGTAAATGTTCTATTTTATCTGGGTTTCGTGTCTTTATGGTTTCATGAATAATATTATACCAACCGATAGTGTATGTAAAACTTTTTAATCCAACCCGCTTAGTTCCATCTCTATTATCGATATACTGTTGAAAATTAATAGAGTTGTCTATGTTTGAAATTGTATGAAACATTTTTTTTTAATATATATATATAAAAACACAAATAAAAATGATTTCTAAAGAATTCAAATATAACCCAGATGCTCACTATTTAAATACTTTTAGCAAGAAAGTGATAGATATAATAAATCAAAACATAGTCATTACATCAGACGGTAAAGACTTTAAAGCAACATTTTCCAATGTCTTTGAAAAAAATACAAACTTTCATACGTCAAATCAGATGCTATAGGCCAACGCTGGGGAACAGATTGGATGTTATTTTGGCAGAATTTTGCTATTTGGTGTGCGACCACTGGATGTGGTATTGATTTCAACAACCATCTTAAAGCTGATACTCTGGTTGTTTCGTTATTTCGATTTCATGTCTATTACCAAGTCAGAAGAATATTATTTGAGATGAGTGTAGCAATGCCTCAAGACTCAAATTGGAATGCGTTTAATAACACATATAACCGAAACGCATACGAGAGACTATGCAAGGAGTTTAACGTTGACTTAAATTCGGACTGGAGACAGAAACAAAGCTATAATAATGGTCTAGGAACAATTTATAATTACTGGACAAATATTGGTTATCATCCTTTGGTAAATACTGTATACGACAACAAAACGATGAGTTTTACAGTCTATGAGAGTGATAAAACATATCACATTGATTACATTGCACAAGGATCTGAGGCTGACAATAGTTGGTCTACTTTTATACTAGATTGTTCATCTGGATTTACAAAGGCAGGAGTAGAAAGAATCAATGATAGCATAAGAACATACTGCTGGGCAATCCTTGGCTCACAATCACAAACAAGAACAGATATACTTGGAACTGGAACGGCATTTGATGCACAGAAACAATTCTTAGAAAATGTAGAGGACGCAATAAATAGCCCCATCGACTTGCCCAGTCAAATTTCAAGATATGAAAACACCTTAAAATATGCAAGAAGTAAAGTAAATTTTGTCTATGGAAGTGGATTGTATATGTCTCCGAGCGACATGGAATTAAGAATCGGAATAATACAATACTACAATAATGAAATTGTAATAGCAACCGATGCACAAGCATTAGGATTGAATAATGATGTAAATGTAAAACCAGTGCCACCAAAAAATATTCAACCTTTTCAAGGCACCACAACTAAGAAATTTTTACCGGAACATTCTGACTTTGATAAATCATCAATACATAAAACTGTGAAGCATAACTCACCAGAAATACAAAAAATAGCGATTGAACATGAAGATAACAAAACAACTATAATTGTTGGTACAATAGTAATAGGTCTTGCTGCATTACTTATTTACGAGATTTACTAAACCACTCTTTGGCTGCCACATACAACAACCCGGAAACAAACACAAGCAAAGCCCATAGATTGTTACCAAGCCAATTAATAACATTACCTGTTGCAGATAAAAGCCATGATACTATTGCACCAATAACTCCTGGAAGTGCTGCAGCAGCTTTACCAGCTAGGTTGGCAAGAAGTTTACCAAGATTAAGTAGTTGTTTTTTTATCCAGTCCTTGACACTTGATGGATCAGGTTTTGGAGTTGGAACAGGTGCAGTCCCCCCTCCTGTTGTAGGAATAATGGCATCAACTAATACCCCAATAATCATACCAAAGGCAGTCAAAATACTAACAATAGTAATACCTTGCTCTCTAAACAAGGTTTTGATTCTCTCACCCAATGTTGTGTCTTTTTTTAACACCTTATTTATAGTTTCTTTTATCCTGTTTATTTGACTGCGTAATGCTTCTTTGTTTTCACTCGCCGCTTCAAGTCGAGCACTTCTTTCATCTTCTAAGTTTTTTATTCTGTCACGTAGGCGCTCTTGTTGAAACTCATCCTCCTGCCCGGGGGTGCTAACCTGTTCTAATTTTTGTTTTTCTTTTGTTATGTCTTTATCAAGCTCAGTGAACTTTGAGAGATTATTAATAAATTCTCCACGAAAGCTTTGCAATACCTTATCTAAACCTCGTATCTCTCGCATTGTTAGACCTTCTGTTTGTGTTTGAACAGCAGTTTTAGGATGAGTTTCATCTATTATATTACTCAAATCACTCTCAATTGTATTTACAGCATCTACTGTATTTTGTACATCTTCAGTTGTTGAAAACGTTTGCATTGATATATTTTCTCCTTTTTTTGTGAGGGTATCTCTTGTTTTTACTAAGGTTGCAAATTCTTTTCTACCTTGAGCCAGTCTAGCAGCTGGAACTAAATAATCATACATTTTTAAAGTGTTTTTGATAAAGCCGACACCATATTTTCCAAGTAGAGTGTCCAGCGCATAAAATCTGACTGCATTATTTCCCCTATGATAAGTAAGTGGAACATCATCTGTTCCCAACTGAACTGCATATAACATTGTTCTACCGTTTTTGTCCTTATCCATTTTGAAATTTATATAATCAATTTCGCTGATATCCTCGTTAAATTCTTTATAAAATTCATCTACTAACCACCGTTTATGTTTAAGCTGTTCTTCCGTTTTATCTTCCCCTTCAAGCTGATCAATATAGTTATTTTCATTTACAATTTGTCTCAGGAATTCTGGGCCAAGTTGTATAAATTCTGGTTCTTCACGCAGCAAATCACTTATAAAAGCATTTGTATCTTCATCCACATCTTCAACATCTGGACCGAACGTAGGATTTTCAAATCCTCCTTCAGCCATTGTTTATTTTATTTAATTTTAAAAAATATATTTAAAAAATAAAAACAATGTCGGCTTACGGAAACAAACTCAGCCCTCATAGAAAACTAAGAGAGCCTCATGGTGTCTAGGGCATTCGCACACGTGTAGTAATAACTAATAATCCATCAACAATAGACCAAAACCAGCAACTGCTTGTAAGATTTCCCAATCTAAGTACTAATGATGTGATAGTTCCTCGTACTGCTCGTCTTGCCTTTGAAATAGAACTTAAAGGCAGAACAGACGCCAACGCTACTCTATTTCAAAATCTGGGTAGAACAATTGTAAAAAAAATGACAATAAGAATAAGTGGCAACGAAGTCATGTCAATAGATGACAGTGATATATATCATTGTTATGTAGATTTATGGAAAAGCCCTACTGAACGATTAAACACAGCTTACCAAGGTATTGGTAAATCAAACATGCTAAAACATAGAGTTAGCGCGGGAGATGCTTCCTCAGACACTAAAGATGAAGCTATAGCAGCAGCTTATGGAAATAGATTTTGTATTCCACTGGACTTTGAAATGTTAGAAAGTCATATGCCATTTTATCAAGCGGGGCTTGGTGATAGGTTAAAATATGAATTAACGTTTAACGATTATAACAAAGTTATCAAAAGCAGT
The DNA here is from genome assembly GCA_037043455.1 of Cyrtodaria siliqua. NCBI lineage: Eukaryota > Metazoa > Mollusca > Bivalvia > Adapedonta > Hiatellidae > Cyrtodaria > Cyrtodaria siliqua. The sequence continues at coordinate 169,359 of JAWPHD010003299.1, read as the reverse complement.
GATGCTGACGCATCTTATGTAATAAAAAATATCTGCTTGGAATTTGATACGGTTAGTGATGTTGAATTATCCAGACAAATAAGACAGCAAATCAATGGTAAGATAGTATTTATGTATGATCGTATCTTGCGACATAGAAAAATAACAGCAAACAAATCTGAAACCCTTTGGAATATCAACATTAATGTACCAGCGCAGAGCATGAAAGGTATTCTAATGCTGTTTGAAGACCCAGAAGATTGAAAAGGTTGAAATGACAATAGAGGGAGTACCAAATCAGTTGTATAGTCAGGGCATGAAGGCATATCAACATTGGGATGAAATCAACAAATATTTTGCTTTAACATCAAAAAGAAACAAAGAGACAGAAATAGTAGCGAGGGACTTAAACTTTACCAGTGTTTCTCTTGAGACCTATCTGACAAAATCATATGCTTTGTGGCTTGACCTTAGAACATGTAATGACAATTTATTACACGGCAGTGGAAGAAGAATAGAAAACGGCAGTGAAGGCATAACGATATTAATAAATAAAAAAGCAGATGCAGATCAAACTCTAAATATTTACATATATATAATACAAGATGCGCAAATCAATTTCGAAGATGGAAGATTCAAAGAAGCAGGATACTAGTTTGCAACAAAAATATCCTAAATATTCACACAGTGCCATTATTTGCGGAAGAACTATTACGAAATATATCGGAACAGACGGAACCAGATGAATCAAAGCAACAAGAAACAAAAAAAGAAAGATTATCAGCCATAGTGGCTGGCGGTGGTAGTCGTCAATATTTGTGTAAAGACATACAACTCACAAACATAGATGGCATGTCACCAGATGAAATTAACAAACTTTACTGCAGATATGAAGCAAGGCTTGGGGCAAGTATGACCAAGACTTTAGGCAATTCTTTTATTAACTTGTATGTGATGGGAGTATCAAAATATTTTAATATAACCAATCCACCAAAACTGATAGAAGATTTGGAGGAAGACCCATTTATTAATCATGCTTTGACAAGCGCTTGTTGTGAGTTGTATTACAGGTATGGAATGTGCTTAGCACCATTTACAGCAATACTGACAACTGTTAGACATATCGATTTTAATAAAAATTAAAATATAGATAATATAAATGGAGAACCAAGAGAGTGAAGTTATACCTGTTGTTACACAACCTGTTGTTACACAACCTGTTGAACAACAAAAAGTAAAAAATCCAAAACGAGTAGAAGCTGGAAAAAAAGGAGCAGCGGCAAAAAAGGCAAAGCGTTTGCTACAAGATGTTACAAATCAAAATGCTGCAAAGCAAGATGAAATAACAAAAATAACAATAGGTGAAGAAGAACCAGAAAAAATCAAAATAAACGTATACAAAAATTATATTCCACCGTGTCTGGTTTTATTAGGCTTTTCTGGGTTGGGTTTGTATATTTATAACAAGAAATCTGCTACGCAACCTGTAGCTGTGCAACCTGTTCATGTTTCACCAAAAGACCCGTTTGATTGTTTTTAATAATTTATTTAAAAAAATAATATAAAAAATAATATAAAAAAATGGCAGCAAGTATTGACGGAAAACAAATTGTAAATATGATGTATCATGCAGGAGTGGAAACACTTCTAACTGTTGGATATTCTGAGATTGGCAAAAAACTACTAAAACGACCAGCACCTAAAGTGGATTTTAATATAGAAAATGTTGGGATGCTGTCTGTGGATATAATGTTAGCAATGGCTACAAAGGATATGCTGATTAAGCAAGGTATTATTCCTGCGGATATTATGAAATAATTTAAAAAAATATATATATAAAAAAATGGCAAGTGCAGTAGCAATGATGATCGGTGGCGCATTAACAAACGCATTGGCGTTTAGCGGTTCAAATTATTTCTTTTCAAAAATGGGAAGTCATTCAGATGAGGAAAGACAAAGGCATGACAAAGCCGTGGAACAATTGGAATCAGCACAAGCGGAGTGGAATAAAAAAGAACAGAGAGATTAGATTTTATTAACAAGCAACTGCAAAAAGAACATCATGCAGAGCAGACTTTTGAAAATGTGGATTAGGCTATGAAACAGTATTATTACATAACTGGCAAACATTTACTTTTGGAACCGGAGCCAAAGTTGAGTGATTTTTATACACCATCTCCGGATCAACAGAATAGAGAAATTACGTTTATTGTGGTGGGCATGGCTGCAACTGGATTTGTGGCGTATAAATTGAGTTCATAAAAAAAAAGTTTAAAACTATAATTACTTTGGACTAAAATATGTTTACTTTGAAATAACCTTTGGAAAGACTAAGTCATATGCATGATACCTATTTTTTTTGTTGTTTTTACATGGTTTCAATCCAAGTGGTCGCATATAATATGGTGGTTTAGTACTCTTCTCTATTTTATCTTTGAGATGACCAGGCGCCCATACTTCACCGTTGTCTAATAATGTCAATACCATGGATGGACCATATTCAGTTTCTACTATTTTCGTATCTGTAATAGTGTATATTTTATTTAGTACCAAGTCTGTCCATTTTTTTGTGCTATTTTGATTTTGCTCTTCAAGCAGTTCATCAAATTGTGCAGTTGTGATATCCATTTTTTCTTTATAGCTATATAAAGTTTAATCTTTAGTAGAAAAAAATGGAAAAGATTTATTACAGCCCAAAAGGATTTTGGAGAGGTTACACAGCAGTTAAAAAATTAGCAAAAGAGGCTGGTGTCAGTGAAAAAAAGGCATTAGAATTTTTAAAGAAACAAGCCGTTTGGCAGATTTATTTACCCGCGCCAAAGAAAATAGTTAGACCCAGGTTTGATGTTTCTACTAAAAATGGAGTGCATCAAGCTGATTTGTTATTTCTGCCGCATGATACTTTTGGGATTGGTCGTGGACGCAAGACTTATAAATATGCATTGACTGTGGTTGATATTGCGAGTAGATACAAGAGGCAGAGCCACTGACTTCCAAGGATAGTAAAGAAGTTGCCAAAGCATTTGAAAATATATACAGTCGACATCTAAAATATCCAAAGTTATTACAAGTGGATCCAGGCAGAGAATTTATGGGTGCAGTATCACAGTTGATGGCAAAACACAAAGTAAATATCAGACGAGGCAGAACAGAAATACACAGAGACCAAGCTTTAGTGGAAAGATTTAACAGAATATTAGCTGAAAGATTGTTTGGCTATCAGTGTGCTAAGGAAATAGATTCACAAAAACGTAATAGAGAATGGGTAAAAAGATTACCAGAAGTTGTTAAAGCCATAAATGCGGAGACAAAAAAGCCTCCTCCTGTTGAAACAAAAATATTAAAAGATGATCCTATCTGTATGAATGCAAGTGTAAGATATTTATATCAACCCGGGGAACAAGAAGGTGGAAGACGCAGAGCAACTGATCCAATGTGGAGTGTAGATATTCACAAGATTAAAAGTTATATGGTGACGCAAGGTATAAGAGTTTATTATTTGAAAGAACCAGCGCCACAGAGAGGATTTGTCAAAGAAGAATTACTTATTGTTCCTGCTGATACTCAAATTCATAAGTTTTTATAGAAACCATGTGCATCAGTTGTAATTCCATCTTCTCGTATATATCTTTTTGAGTAAAATGGTGATAGTGTAACTTTGTTTACTGTTATGTTATATATTTGATGTTTTATTGATCGCATCATATTCATTTCATGGTTATATTTTTTCTTGTTAAAAAGTGCATCCTTGTAGTTTTCAAAATTTATATGTTTTTCGACTACATATTTTTGTACTCCTTTTGCTTTTTTGATAAGTTGTTCATCCGCTCTCAAAATAGAATATAGTTTGGGTCGTTATCCAACATACTCAGCTATAGCAACACCAGCACATTCATCTTTCATTTTACCTAATACTTTTTTGTTTGTATCATCATGCAAAATGGTATTTCGGATAATCACTTAAGTCATATTCATCTTTCATTTCAACCATATCTTTGTATGCATCATTTGTTCTGATGTCTACAAGCAAGCTGTCAGTATCTGTGTATAATAAAGTACAGTTATCTCCGTACCTTTTTTTCAAAGTATTATAATACCAATCATACATCATGTACTTTGATAAATCTAATACTGCCATGCCAACATAGATTGGTTTGTTTAATGTTAATTTTGTTTTGTTTACATGTACTGCTGATAATTCATCTGAACATTTTATACGCCTGTTAAAGTTGGGTTTGGCTATTATTTTTCTTATTTTTTTATTTTCAGAGCCGTCAGTTCTGACTAGTTTTATATCTGTCCGCTTGCGTAAATTTTCCATTGTCTTGCCAAACACAGAGTTGTTCATAAGTTTATAAAAAGCTTTTTCAAAGTCTGATTTAGCTTTTTTCCTAAGTTCTGTGTTTAGGTTTATGTATGATTCCATCCATGGTTTTTCATTAAATTCTAATACTCTGAGTATTTTCTTTAGTTTCATGCCTAAAGATAAATACAGTTGCAGGTTTTTGTAATGTATCACATATTTTTCTTTGTCCCTAAGATTGGGAACTAGTTGTTCTGTATTTATCATGCCATTATTTTCTAACAGATCTGTTTGGAATTCAGACAACCATTCTTTTTTCACTGCTAATCTTTCCGGTGCAAGCGGATAGTCATTATGAGATTCATGAAGTTTTTTAGGATATTCCAAATCAACTTCAAGCATTTGTCCTTTGCCAGGTTTTGGTTTAGAAAATCTCCCACTCTTGTTTTTGGTTTTCCAAACAAAGCCAGAATATGGAAGTGGCTGACTCATTGCCCAACCATAAAGATTATTTGCATCCAGATCCATTAAGAAGTGTTTTACTTGTTAGGGTTATAATCAGCTACATATGGATTATTTGCTTTGGCATATCGTTTTGATACCATACTAATTCCACCGCGCATACCTTTTTCTATAAATAAGTGCATGTCAATGTCTGTCAAAAGTTCCAATTCTATTTCTGAATGTTTAAGTAAAGCATACCAAGATAATCCAGGTGCTGTATAGTAATGTAAAGCATCAAGTTTGTATGCACTCATACATGTTTTTCTAAAAGTTTGAAACACATCTGCTAACAGAGTTACATCAGTTTTTAGATATAAATCATGATAGTCTCCAAGAGTTTTACAGTTAAACTCTTTCCATATTTTTTGAGCGTATTCGTAATCTTCGGAACTTATACTTTCATCTGAGAGACTACTGTAAAACTTTTCTATAGGCGGTAATTGTGTTTCCTTAATTTTTTCCATACTGTCCATATATTCGTATGGATGAACACCTTTTCGTAAAAGTAAATCTGCTTGTTTTCCGAACTGATTTTTGGTAATTTTAAAATCAGATTTGTCTGTTGCTTTAACCAATTTTTCCAGAGACGAATCCATAAACTGCCAGCTATCCACGAATCTAAGTTGTCCGGCACTAAATGAAATATACTTTTCAGCGTTGTTTGGGATGCATGTAATATTACCTTTCATTTTATGTATTTTTTGCATTATAAGATGACTATCATATCCTTTGAGGTTGTGAAATATAACAGGAATGATTGTTTTATTTGGTATTATTTTTAGTTTTAGGTTGCAGTTTTTATGTGCTGCACCTCTGTATTCTCCTGTGAAATGACCGTGATCTCTTACTTAGAACTATATAACCCCATATATTGTTTTTATTTTTATAATTTTTATCCAGCAGTGTGTTGCTTTTTCATAATCTTCCTCATTTTGTTGTGTCATAATTAAGGGTTTTGGGCAAGCAAATATTTTATTAATGTTGCTCTTCTCACATTCTAAGTGATTTAACAACTTTTCAACAGCATCTTCACCTCTGTAAATAACAGGTTCTTCAGCTTTGCCATCATATCTGACAACCTGGTATCCAAAACCACAAGCTTCGTGCACACTTGTTATTTCTGATTTCTTCCCAAATTTGCAAGATTGGGGTTTGATTATACTTTCAAAGTCAGCATATATCACATAAGGTACAGGCATCTGATTTTGATAATTTTTGAATTGGATGATTGCACCTTTTTTTGGCATTTCAATTCGGCAAGAGTTTTTATTAATACCGTCGCAGTCTTCTTTGTGCTTGGTGAGTAGATTTGCTCCAGAGTAACCATGAAGACAACGATCACAGAAATAAGTTTTACCATGATGTTTGTTTTGGCTGTAAAGTAGCTTGTTTAAATGTTTAATGATGCAGTAATGATATTTTGTTTCTTTTGGTTTTTGTTGAGTAATATTAACAAAATCATCGGGGTTGTAATTATCATCTATAATTCCTTCTTCGTTGTTGGGATCATCTTCGTTCTCTTCTTCAACTTCAACATCTTCAGAAACTAACAGCAAATTAATTCTTTCTATGTGCTTTGGCTGCTCTGATATTCTGTATGGAAAAATAGATACATTATTATGTTTTTCTGATGCAGTAAATCCATAAACATTGATAGCAAGATTGTTATGATTTTCTACTTTGGTTATCTGTGGGACTGGAGTTGGAAAATCAACCCCCTCCGTTTTCAAAAAGTCTATGCTAGGATAACTTGATACTCTGTCAGAATTCTTTGCGGCTGGATGCAAAGCTGCATTTATAGCATGAAGTAAACATTTATCATCATAGTTTTTCACATTTATGACTGCTTTCTTGTTTGATATTACTTTGGGCAAAAGAATATATGATGAGCCTTTTAGTGGCTCATACTTTGCAAAATTCAAATAAAGTGTAAAACAGTAATCAACTTCTAATCCTGATGCTGTGTTTGTAAATCTTTCCAAACTTTCTTGTATGTCAGAAGATGATTTTTCATACAACTCATCTAATCGCCCAGAAGATAAAAGTGTATTCTGTTCACTATGCAGAACTGCAGTGGTATATTTTTTTATCTCACCATCATCTTTGAATAATTCTACGGTAAGACCTAACTGGAATTTTATTCCTTTCATATTTTTTCAGCTCCTTGATTATTTGTTCCCTGATAATAGATTTTTTATCACGTAGTAGTTTTAAAGGATCTTTATATTTGCGAGCGGATATTTCATATGCTTTGAAATAACCACATACTGGTTTGTCAACTAGTTTTAATTCGGTTGTATCTTCGGTCATGATTTGTGATAAAGCCTTCTTCTCATCCAGAACCTTTTTCTCAGCTTGTTGCACAGCTTTCTTCTCAGCTTGTTGCAACTTACGTTTTTTTCGTGCGCGTTCTTTCTTGGCATGACGCCTCTTGCGCCAATTTTCAAATGATGTAGACTTATCTTCCAATTTCGGAGCTTCTGATTTAGCTTCCGATTTAGTTTTTAATTTCAAAGCTTCCGACCTTGAAATTTCCACTGCTTTTATACCGTGGGATAATGTTTCCTTATCTATCACACCCTCTCTGAACAGAGATATTAAATCTTTTATAGTCTCTTCGTTGCTCATACTTCTTTTGTTATTACATATTAAAACTTTTTTATTAAGTAGAAAAAATAAGTATGTAAAAATAATGGATATCAACATTTGCAAGTTTCTTAAAGTTGGGTCGCATAATCCATGCACACTCAAATCAACGCAAGATTCAGATTATTGCAGTTTGCATAAGTATAGATTAAAAACAAGTCGTGTAGTACCTTGTCTAATTTGTAAAAAAGGTACATTTGCAAAGTATCATGTTTGTGTTGGTTGTGGTGCAAGGGCGGTTAGAAAATACTATAGTGTTTGGGGTGAAAAGATGTATAATTTGGAGTGTTTAAAATTAAGATGTATTGAGGTTTGAGGTAGATTTTGAGAATAAAAAAATATAAAAATAAAAACAAAGGAGTTGGGGTTATATAGTTCTAATTAGAATATGTGGACAAAGAAAATCAATAAAATTGTTTTGTATTAAATGAATATTTTTATATGATATTTATAAATTATATAAAATAAAGTATGGGTTGTTCAACCCATACTTTCTCATCAGTTTCACAAATACATATATATGTAAATTGGGTGTTACCGGATCAGGATCGAGCAAAGCGAGATCTCTGAGCCGGGACACCCAATTTACATATATATTTCTGAACCATACTTGGAGTTGGTATCAATGTTTTAAACTGAATCATATGTGGAGTTGATATCTGTGTTTGATACTGAGTACATATTGCGTTGGTATCTGTGTTTGATACTGAATCATACGTGGAGTTTGTATGTGCGTTTGGAACTGAATCTACGTGGAGTTTGAATCTGTGTTTGATACTGAATCTACATGGAGTTGATATCTTGGTTTAATACTATATCATACGTGGAGTTTTATATGCGTTTTATACTGAATCATAGGTAGAGTTGGTATCTGTGTTTGATACTGAATCTACCTGGAAATGGTATCTGTGCGTTTTATACTAAATCATAAGTGGAGTTGGTATCTGTGATTGATACTGAATCATATGTGGTGATGGTATCGGTGTTTCATAATGAATAAACGTGGAGTTGGTATCTGTGTTTGATACTGAGGACACCTGAACTGAATCTACGTGGAGTTGGTATCTGTGTTTGATAATGAATCTATGTGCAGTTGATATCTTGGTTTGATACTGAATCATACGTCGAGTTTTATGTGCGTTTTATACTGAATCATAGGTGGAGTTGGTATCTGTGTTTGATACTGTATCTACCTGGAAATGGTATCAGTGCGTTTTATATTAAATCATAGGTGGAGTTGGTATCTGTGACTGATACTGAATTATAAGTGGTGATGGTATGTGTGTCTGATACTGAATCTTACGTGGAGTTGGTATGATAGTTTATACTGCATCTACGTGGAGTTGGTATCTGTGTTTGATACTGAATCATACGTGGTGATGGTATCTGTGTTTGATAATGCATCAAAGGTGGAGTTGGTATCTGTGTTTGATAATGAATCTACGTGGTGTTGGTATCTGTGTTTGATACTGAAACATACGTGGAGTTGGTATGTGCGTTTGATACTGAATCTATGTGGAGTTGGTATCTGCGTTAGATACTGAATAATACTTGAAGTTGATATCTGTATTTGATATTGAATCTACGAGGTGTTGGTATCTGTGTTTGATCCTGAATCATACGTGGAGTTGGTATTTGCGTTTGCTACTGAATCTTCGTGGAGCTGGTATCTGTATTTGATACTAAATCATACGTGGAGTTGGTATCTGCGTTTGATACTGAATCTACATGGAGTCGGTATCTGTATTTGATACTAAATCATACGTGGAGTTGGTATCTGCGTTTGATACTGAATCTACATGTAGTTGGTATCTGTGATTGATACTGAATCATACGTAGAGTTGTTATGTGCGTTTGATATTGACTCTACGTGGAGTTGGTATCTGTGTTTGATACTGAATCATACGTGGTGATTGTAGTTGTGTTTGATAATGAATCAAACGTGGAGTTGGTATCTATGATTGATACTGTCTCTATGAGGTGTTGGTATCTGTGTTTGATACTGAATCTACGTTGAGTTGGTATCCGTGATTGATACTGAATCTTAGTGGAGTTGGTATCTGTATTTGATACTAAATCATACGTGGAGTTGGTATCTGCGTTTGATACTGAATCTACATGGAGTTGGTATCTGTATTTGATACTAAATCATACGTGGAGTTGGTATCTGCGTTTGATACTGAATCTACATGGAGTTGGTATCTGTGATTGATACTGAATCATACGTAGAGTTGTTATGTGCGTTTGATATTGACTCTACGTGGAGTTGGTATCTGTGTTTGATACTGAATCATACGTGGTGATTGTAGTTGTGTTTGATAATGAATCAAACGTGGAGTTGGTATCTATGATTGATACTAACTCTATGAGGTGTTGGTATCTGTGTTTGATACTGAATCTACGTTGAGTTGGTATCCGTGATTGATACTGAATCTTAGTGGAGTTGGTATCTGTGTTAGATACGGAATCATACGTGGTTATGGTATCTGTCTTTGATAATGAATCGAACGTGGAGTTTGTGTCTATGTTTGATACTGACTCTACTTGGTGTTGGTATCTGTTTTTGTTACTGAATCATACCTGGAGATGGTATGATAGTTTGATACTGAATCTACGTGTAGTTGGTATCTGTGTTTGATACTGAATCATACGTGGTTATGGTATCTGTGTTGGATAATGAATCAAACGTGGAGTTGGTATCTGTGTTTGATACTGAATCTACGTGGTGTTGGTATCTGCGTTTGATACTGAATCATACGGGAGTTGGTATGCGCGTTTGATATGGAATCTACGTGGAGTTGATATCTGTGTTTGATACTGAATCATACGTGGGGTTGGTGTCAGCGTTTGATATTGAATCATACGTGGTGATTGTATCTGTGTTGGATAAAGAATGAAACCTGGAGTTGGTATCTGTGTTTAATACTGAATCATAGGTGATGATGGTATCTGTGTTGGATAATGAATCAAACGTGGAGTTGGTATCTGTGTTTGATACTGAATCTACGTGGAGTTGGTATCTGTGTTTGATACTGAATCATACGTGGAGTTGGTATGCGCGTTTGATATTGAATCTAGGTTGATTTGGTATCTGTGTTTGATACTGAATCAAACGTGAAATTGGTATCAGTTTTTGATACTGAATCATACATGGAGTTGATATCTGTGTTTGATAATGAATTAAACGTGGAGTTGGCATCTTTGTTTGATACTGAATCTACGCGGTGATGGCATATGTGTTTGATACTGAATCATAGCTGGAGTTTGACAAGGAATGATACATGGAGTTGGTACGTGCATTTGATACTGAACCATTCATAGAGTTGGTATCTGTGTTTGATACTGAAACATACGTGGAGTTGGTATCTGTTTTTGATACTGAATACACGTGGCGATGGTATCTGTGTTTGATACTGAATCATACGTGGAGTTGGTATGCGCGTTTGATATTGAATCTAGGTGAAGTTGGTATTTGTGTTTGATACTGAATCAAACGAGGAATTGGTATCTGTTTTTGATACTGAATCATACATTGAGTTGGTATCTGCGTTTGATAATGAATTAAACGTGGAGTTGGCATCTGTGTTTGATACTGAATCTAGGCGGTAATGGCATTTGGGTTTGATACGGAATCATACCTGGAGTTTGACATGGAATCATACATGGGGTTGGTACGTGCATTTGATACTGAATCATACTTAGAGTTGGTATCAGTGTTTGATACTGAATCATACGTGTAGTTTGTATGTGCGTTTGATACTGAATCTACGTGGAGTTGGTATTTGTGTTTGATACTGAATCTACGTGGAGTTGGTATCTGGGTTTGATACTGAATCATACGTGGAGTTTTATGTGCGTTTTATACTGAATCCTAGGTGGAGTTGGTATCTGTGTTTGATACTGAATCTACGTGGAGTTGGTATCTGTGCGTTTTATACGGAATCATATGTGGATTTGGTATCTGTGTTTGATACTGAATCATACATGGTAATGGTATCTGTGTTTGATAATAAATTAAAAGTGGAGTTGGTATCTGTGTTTGATAATGACTCTACGTGGTGTTGGTATCTGTGTTTGATACTGAATCATACTTGGAGTTGGTGTCTGTGTTTGATACTCAATCATACGTGGAGTTGGTATCTGCGTTTGATACTGAATCTACGAGGTGTTGGTATCTGTGTTTTATACTGAATCATACGTGGAGTTGGTATTTGTGTTTGATAATGAATCTACGTGGAGCTGGTTTCTGTGTTTGATACTAAATCATACGTGGATATCGTATCCTTCATTGATACTGAATCTACATGGAGTTGGTATGTGCGTTTGATACTGAATCTAAGTGGATTCGGTATCTGAGTTACATACTGAATAATACGTGGTGATGGTATCTGTCTTTGATAATGAATCAAACGTTGAGTTTGTTTCAGAGTTTGTTACTGACTCTACTTGGTGTTGGCATCTGTGTTTGATACTGAATCATACGTGGAGATGGTATGATAGTTTGATACTGAATCTACGTGTAGTTAATATCTGTGTTTGATACTGAATTATACGTGGTGATGGTATCTGTGTTTGATAATGCATCAAACGTGTATTTGGTATCTGTGTTTGATACTGAATCTACGTGATGTTGGTATCTGTGTTTGATAATAAATCATACGTGGAGTGAATAGGTATGTTCGTTTGATACTGAATCTACGTGGAGTAAGTATCAGCGTTTGATACTGAATCACACGTGGATTCGGTTTGTGCGTTTGATATTGAATCCAGGTAGGGTGGTATCTGTGTTTGATACTGAATCAAACGTGGAGTTGGTATCTGCGTTTGATACTTAATCTACCTGGAGCTGGTATCCGTGATTGATAATGCATCATACGTGGTGATGGTATCTGTGTTTGATAATGAATCAAACGTGGAGTTGGTATCTGTATTTATACTGAATCATACGTGGTGATGGTATCTGTGTTTGGTAATGAATCAAACGTGGAGTTGTTGTCTGCGATTGATACTGAATCTACGTGGAATTAGCATCTGTGTGTGATACTGAATCATACGTGGAGTTGGTATAATAGTTTGATACTGAATCTACGTGGAGCTGGTATCTGCGTTTGATACTGAATCTACGTGGTGTTGGTATCTGTGTTTGATACTGAATCATACATGTTACTGATATGTTATTTTGATACTGAATCTACGTGGAGTTGGTATCTGTGTTTGATACTGAATCATACGTGGTGATTGTAGTTGTTCTTGTTAATGAATCAAACGTGCAGTTGGTATCTATGATTGATACTGTCTCTACCTGGTGTTGGTATATGTGTTTGATACTGAATCATACGTGAAGTTGGTATGATAGATTGCTACTGAATCTACGTGAAGTTGGTATCTGTGATTGATACTGAATCATACGTGGTAATGGTATCTGTGTTTGATAATGAATCGAACGTGAAGTTGGTATCTGTGTTTATTTTGAATCATACGTGGTGATGGTATCTGTGTTTGGTAAGGAATCAAACGTGGAGTTGATATCTATGATTGGTACTGTCTCTACCTGGTGTTGGTATATGCTTTTGATACTGAATCATACGTGAAGTTGATATGATAGTGGATACTGAATCTATATGGTGTTGGTATCTGTGTTTGATACTGAATCATACGTTGAGTTGGTATGCGCGTTTGATACTGAATCTACGTGGAGTTGGTATCTGTGTTTGATACTGAATCATACGTGGGGTTGGTATCAGCGTTTGATACTGAATCATACGTGGTGATTGTATCAGTGGTGGATAATGAATCAAACGTGGAGTTGTTAACTGTGTTTGATACTGAATCATACGTGATGATGGTTTCTGCGTTTGATAATGAATCAAACGTGGAGCTGGTATCTGTGTTTGATACTGAATCTATGTGGTGTTGGTATCTGTGTTTGATACTGAATCATACGTGGAGTTGGTATGCGCGTTTGATATTGAATCTATGTGGAGTTAGTATCTGTGTTTGATACTGAATCAAACGTGGAATTGGTATCTGTTTTTGATACTGAATCATACATGGAGTTGGTACCTGGGTTTGATAATGAATTAAACGTGGAGTTGGCATCTGTGTTTGATACTGAATCTACGCCGTGATGGCATCTGTGTTTGATACTGAATCATACCTGGTGTTTGACACGGAATCATACATGGAGTTGGTACGTGCATTTGATACTGAACCATATATCGAGTTGGTATCAGTGTTTGATACTGAATCATACGTGGAGTTGGTATCTGTGTTTGATACTGAATACACGTGGCGTTGGTATCTGTGTTTGATACTGAATCATACGTGGAGTTTGTATGTGCGTTTGATACTGAATCTACTTGGAGTTGGTATTTGTGTTTGCTTCTGAATCTACGTGGAGTTGGCATCTGGGTTTGATACTGAATCATACGTGGAGTTTTATGTGCGTTTTATACTGAATCATGGATGGAGTTGGTATCTGTGTTTGATAATGAATCTACGTGGAGTTGGTATCTGTTCGTTTTATACGGAATCATAGGTGGATTTGGTATCTGTGTTTGATACTGAATCATACGTGGTAATGATATCTGTGTTTGATAATAAATCAAACGTGGAGTTGGGATCTGTGTTTGATACTGACTCTACGTGGTGTTGGTATCTGTGTTTGATATTGAATCTATGTGGAGTTGGTATCTGTGTTTGATACTGAATCACACGTGGAACTGGTATCTGTTTTTGATACTGAATCATACATGGGGTTGGTATCTGGGTTTGATAATGAACTAAACGTGGAGTTGTCATGTGTGTTTGATACTGAATCATACGTGGAGTTGATGTCTGTGTTTATACTGAATCACACGTGGTGATGGTATCTGTGTTGGATAATGAATCAAACGTGGAGTTCGTATCTGTTTTTGATACTGAATCATACATGGAGTTGGTATTTGTGTTTGATACTGAATCTACGTGGAGTTGGCATCTGGGTTTGATACTGAATCATACGTGGAGTTTTATGTGCGTTTTATACTGAATCATAGGTGGAGTTGGTATCTGTGTTTGATAACGAATCTACGTGGAGTTGGTATCTGTTCGTTTTATACGGAATCATAGGTGGATTTGGTATCTGTGTTTGATACTGAATCATACGTGGTAATGGTATATGTGTTTGATAATGAATCAAACGTGGAGTTGGTATCGGTGTTTGATACTGACTCTACGTGGTGTTGGTATCTGTGTTTGATACTGACCCTACATGGTGTTGGTATCTGTGTTTGATACTGAATCATACGTGGAGTTGGTGTCTGTGTCTATACTGAATCACACGTGGTGATGGTATCTGTGTTTGATAATGAATCAAAGGTGGAGTTGCTATCTGTGTTTGTTACTGAATCATACCTGTATCTTGTTTGATACTGAATCTACATGGAGTTGTTTTATGTGTTTGATAGTGAATCAGACGTGGAGTTGGTATGTGCGTTTGATACTGAGTCTACGTAGAATTGGTATCTGTGTTTGATACTGAATCAAACGTGGAGTTGGTGTCTGTGTTTGATACTGAATCATACGTGGAGTTGGTATGCGCGTTTGATATTGAATCTAAGTGGAGTTGGTATCTGTGTTTTTACTGAATAATACATGGTGATGGTATCTATCTTTGATACTGAATCATATGTAGAGTTGGTATCTGTGTTTTTTACTGAATCATACCTGTATCAGTGTTTGATACTGAATCTACGTGGAGTTGTTTTATGTGTTTGATAGTGAATCATACGTGGAGTTGGTATGTCCGTTTGATACGGAGTCTACGTAGAATTGGTATCTGTGTTTGATACTGAATCAAACGTGGATTTGGTGTCTTTGTTTGATACTGAATCATACGTGGAGTTCTTATGCGCGTTTGATATTGAATCTTTGTGGAGTTGGTATCTGTGTTTGATACTGAATCAAACGTGGAATTGGTATCTGTTTTTGATACTGAATCATACATGATGTTGGTATCTGGGTTTGATAATGAATTATTGGAGTTGTCATATGTGTTTGATACTGAATCTACGCGGTGTAGCATCTGTGATTGATACTGAATCATACCTGGATTATGACACGGAATCATACATGGAGTTGGTACGTGCATTTGATACTGAACCATACATAGAGTTGGTATCAGTGTTTGATACTGAATCATACGTGGCGTTGGTATCTGTGTTTGATACTGAATCATACGTGGAGTTTGTATGTGCGTTTGATACTGAATCTACTTGGAGTTGGTATTTGTGTTTGATACTGAATCTACGTGGAGTTTTATGTGCGTTTTATACTGAATCATAGGTGGAGTTGGTATCTGTGTTTGATAATGAATCTACGTGGAGTTGGTATCTTTTCGTTTTATACGGAATCATAGGTGGATTTGGTATCTGTGTTTGATACTGAATCATACGTGGTAATGGTATCTGTGTTTGATAATGAATCAAACGTGGAGTTGGTATCTGTGTTTGATACTGACTCTACGTGGTGTTGGTATCTGTGTTTGATACTGAATCATACGTGGAGTTGGTGTCTGTGTTTGATACTGACCCTACATGGTGTTGGTATCTGTGTTTGATACTGAATCATACGTGGAGTTGATGTCTGTGTTTATACTGAATCACACGTAGTGATGGTATCTGTGTTTAATAATGAATCAAAGGTGGAGTTGTTATCTGCTTTTGATATTGAATCTACATTGAGTTGGTATCTGTGTTTGATACTAAATCATACGTGGAGTTGGTATGGTAGTTTGATACTGAATCGAAACGGAGTTGTTATCTGTGTTTTTACTGAATCATACATGGTGATGGTATCTATCATTGATACTGAATCATACGTAGAGTTGGTATCTGTGTTTGTTACTGCATCATACCTGTATCATGTTTGATACTGAATCTACGTGGAGTTGTTTTATGTGTTTGATAGTGAATCATACGTGGAGTTGGTATGAGCGTTTGATACTGAGTCTACGTAGAATTGGTATCTGTTTTTGATACTGAATCAAACTTGGAGTTGGTGTCTGTGTTTGATACTGAATCATACGTGGAGTTGGTATGCGCGTTTGATATTGAATCTATGTGGAGTTGGTATCTGTGTTTTTACTGAATTATACATGGTGATGGTATCTATCTTTGATACTGAATCATACGTATAGTTGGTATCTGTGTTTGTTACTGAATCATACCTGTATCTGTGTTTGATAATGAATCTACGTGGAGTTGTTTTATGTGTTTGATAGTGAATCATACGTGGAGTTGGTATGTGCGTTTGATACTGAGTCTACGTAGAATTGGTATCTGTGTTTGATACTGAATCAAACGTGGAGTTGGTGTCTTTGTTTGATACTGAATCATACGTGGAGTTGGTATGCGCGTTTGATATTGAATCTATGTGGAGTTGGCATGTGTGTTTGATACTGAATCTACGCGGTGATGACATCTGTGTTTGATACTGAATCATACCTGGAGTTTGACACGGAATCATAAATGGAGTTGATACGTGCATTTGATACTGATCCATACATAGAGTTGGTATAAGTGTTTGATACTGAATCATACGTGGAGTTGGTATCTGTGTTTGATACTGAATACACGTGGCGTTGGTATGTGTGTTTGATACTGAATCATACGTGGAGGTTGTATGTGCGTTTGATACTGAATCTACTTGGAGTTGGTATTTGTGTTTGATACTGAATCTACGTGGAGTTGGCATCTGGGTTTGATACTGAATCATACGTGGAGTTTTATGTGCGTTTTATACTGAATCATAGGTGGAGTTGGTATCTGTGTTTGATAATGAATCTACGTGGAGTTGGTATCTGTTCGTTTTATACGGAATCATAGGTGGATTTGGTATCTGTGTTTGATACTGAATCAAACGTGGTGTTGGTATCTGTGTTTGATACTGACTCTACGTGGTGTTGGTATCTGTGTTTGATACTGAATCATACGTGGAGTTGGTGTCTGTATTTGATACTGAATCATACGTGGAGTTAGTATTTGCGTTTGATACTGACCCTACATGGTGTTGGTATCTGTGTTTGTTACTGAATCATACGTGGAGTTGATGTCTGTGTTTATACTGAATCACACGTGGTCATGGTATCTGTTTTTGATAATGAATCAAAGGTGGAGTTGGTATCTGCTTTTGATATTGAATCTACATGGAGTTGGTATCTGTTTTTGATACTGAATCATACGTGGAGTTGGTATGGTAGTTTGATACTGAATCTAAACGGAGTTGTTATCTGTCGTTTTACTGAATCATACATGGTGATGGTATCTATCTTTGATACTGAATCATACGTAGAGTTGGTATCTGTGTTTGTTACTGAATCATACCTATATCTGTGTTTGATACTGAATCTACGTGGAGTTGTTTTATGTGTTTGATAGTGAATCATACGTGGAGTTGGTATGTGCGTTTGATACTGAGTCTACGTAGAATTGGTATCTGTGTTTGATACTGAATCAAACGTGGAGTTGGTATCTGTTTTTAATGCTCAATCATACATGGCGTTGGTATTTGTGTTTGATACTGAATTATACATGGAGTTGGTATCTATGTTTTATACTTAATCAAACGTGGAGTTGGTATGAGCGTTTGATACTGAATCATACATTGAGTTGGTATCTGTGTTTGATACTGAATCTACGTGGTGTTGGTATCTGTGTTTGATACTGAATCTACGTGGAGGTGGTATCTGTTTTTGATACTGAATCATACATGGAGTTGGTATCTGTGTTTGTTACTAAATCTACGTGGTGGTGGTATATGTGTTTGATACTGAATCTACGTGGATTTGGTATCTGTGTTTGATTTTGACTTAATCATACGTGGGCTTTAAAAATATTACTTTTGAAACACATTTATATGTAAATTTACCAAATCGTTTTATGTTCCAAGTAATTTTGCCAATGTTGCCGCTATGATATATGCGTTTTTGCTATATAATTTTGATGGATTCTTTATTTCAATGAGTTCAGAAATATCGTGTTTTACGGGATTGGCAATTTTGATCAATTTTGAAGTCAACTTTTTTATAACTGATGAATGATACGTCTATATTAATTCCGAAAGATGGAGATGGTATGAAGCGACATCGATGGTAAATTCTTCAATTATCTAATATCGTAAATTATAACCAATATCGGCGGGAAACTTACATTTTTATGCACGAATCCTTATCTGTCTGAGCAAAGAAATGATTCCGCCATTGATTTACTGTCTTCGTTGTATAAAGGAATGCGCTATGTCAAAGCTAGAAATGATCTTTTTTTTTTCTCGAAAATATAAGCTTGAATACACATAATTTAGCAAGCGATCTAACCTTCTCCAATAGAAATGTGTAGTGTATTGTGTCAGAAAATGTCTATAGGTAATATTTGACTCTTCAACATGGAGGGACAACTTCCTTTAGGAATGTGCATATTTATATTAAGCGTTTGAAATATCGTATTGTGATACCTGTCTAATAGACGAATACTTCTGCTTAAAACATGCCATATGCTCTAATAGTTTCTGAAACAAATACGATTTCCCTGCAACAAACTGTTAGAAACGTAACAACACACAAAATACCATTGTTAATGAAAAGACAAACACAACCATAATCATCGCCACAGCCAAATCATGTTAAAGTTTAAGCAAATAATTCAAGAAACACCTGAGGGAACTATGCAACGATGCCATTTCTAAAATGATATCGTGATCTCTAATTAAAGTTACTTCTAAGAGTAAAATGTAATTATCTCCATTGAAACCCAAATTTTGCTAATATAGGAAAGTTCCAACAAAACACCTCACTATGTTATTAAGCTCGTACAGATTTCAAATGAATCAGAAGAAAAACATATTTTAATAAAACTACTGTAACAGTCTTGGTTTCATGAAGACAATAGCAATATCATATATTAACTCTTTTTATAATAATGCACCATATGTTTACATGTATATCAAAACAGTTTTATTTGTTATGCTCCAGGAACGATTTATTTTATAAACTGTTTTGCTCTTGCATTGAAAACGCCAATACAAAGATGTTTGAATGTTCTAAATATCTAAAATGTCTTGCATTGAAAACGCAAAAACAAAAATGTTTGAATGATTTAAATATCTAAAATATCGGGAGAAAACACAAATGGCAACTCGACTATCTTGTTACGGTGGAAATGCCGACAATTGTGAGATTAGTAATGAACCATAAGACCTCTGGAGTAATTATCAGTGGAAATGGTGTTCGATTTTCTTTTTGATCTTTCACAAAATACAAGTCTCATAGCTCATAAACCGCCATTCTATTACACAATTGATATTAAATGTTCTTTATAAAAACTGTATTTGGATCATTTAGTCGGCAAATAGACATTATTCTATCGAGTAAACAATAATTTAGCTTAACGATTTGACACTGCTTGCCGAGAGTAATATGATGATTTCCCAGTACGAACACATTGCAATAAGCTTTTGGCAATAGTAAAGGATAGGTTCTTTTTAATGTTATTGTAATCTAAAAGTCACAGTGTACGCTGTACGTCTATGGCACGCGCGCGCACACGCACGCACCCACACATTTAATCACACATACGATATACGTATTCATGTCTTACGTTTTATAAAAAATATATTATGTTTGATATATAAATATAAAGAAACAGGCCAAATTTATACCAAATTCTCAGTTTTCGTGACCAAATTATGACCATTAAACCCACCATAAGTTTATATAGTGTTACCTTTAGGAAACGTGACAAATGCCATGAAGTATATATATATATACTGAAACGCAAAAGAAATGCATACTTTATATATTTGAATTTTTCTCCCCAAAACACAAAAATATTAAAAAAATAAGTCAATTATTCGGATTGCTAATCGTAGCCCAAAACTAATTATCACATTTACCGGATAAATTTAATGATTCGTGACGGTCCACATCATATTGTTAAAATGGTGCACGTTGACTCCGTGCGCTATATCGCACAGGTGTTATCGAACCAGACAGTACGTCGGATTACAGCGATTAGTGCGTATTGTAAAAATACATAAAAAATAAATAAACAATGCCAGTTATGTTGCCATGGCAACGAAACCAAGCCGTCGGTATGCTCCAAGCTGGAAGACGACAGCAAGATGTCGCTCGCCATTTTAATTGCTATCAGTCACAATTGCGATACTTTGGCTTATGATTGTGTTTTTGGCACCGAGTGAAGATAAGAAATAGTTTGCGGGAGACATGTGTTTACAAGTCTGACATCTCGATGTATGGCAAGGGCCTGACTGTCCTGTGGTGGGAGTATTGGAGTCGGGTTTCAACTTGGCTGCAACAAGGATGTCGCGGAGACGTTTAGGTCTCCTGTACGCAATAATGGATTTTCTAGGCAGCATTTTGTTCAGACGTTCTGACTCCTCTATGTGTAGCCAGTGTTTATTAATAATCTGTTTCACATTGGAAAGGTCAGGATGGTATGTAAGCACGAAAGATAAAGTTTGCTCTTAGCTGCTTGTCTTCGACTGGTATTCAAGGAGTTCTTTTCTGTTGAGGTTCCGTGCTTTGTCTATTGCATTGACAATATCTGTATATAATAAAGGGAGATAATTTGAACTCACTACAGCAACTTTCAAAATTGGGGTCTCGTAAGAGATTCACGTTCACAAAGCAGAATTATATATCGGGAGAAATATTTGTGAACTACCAAGGACAGACAACCTACGGACGAACTACGGCAGGGCGCCTAGCTATGACGAGATACACAGAAATCAAGCGTATGCATTCACTCCCTAAAAAGGATAGTTGCAACACACGTTGATGAACTGTATCTATACGTCATAACACACTCGTCTGGAGGCACCATTAACATGTAGACGCATACATGCATACAATTATAGCTCATATGAGTGGGCCACATTTAAGCATTCAACCACACACAGCTATACTGAGACAGTGACAATGAAAGGTGCGGGATCTTGGGGATACTGTAAATTCAGGTAAATATAATAAAGGGAGATAATTTGAACTCACTACAGCAACTTTCGAAATTGGGATCTCGTAAGAGATTCACGTTCACAAAGCAGAATTATATATAGGAAGAAATATTTGTGAACTACCAAGGACAGACAAACTATTCATCTTGTAAGACTTCCAATGACATATCCAGTCGTGCATCAATTTCTTTTGTCTAGAATTGTCTGGATATAACACCGTTATTTATAAATGCACCATTAAATTAATACGAATGTCAAACGCACTGGATAACAGGAGACAAAATCTCCTCTTTTGTACTGTGATCCAATTATTTCTGTTATTTACCATAGGTTACTTGAAAATTTAATGCATTCCGATTTTACCGGTATCAAAATTGACGTTCTTAACATATATATGACGCGAAAGATTTATATGAGGTCTTACAAAAGATCATAATGGATGTCAAATGACCGAAATTTGATATCTGTTAAGAATAAGCAGTAACATTTTCAATTTGACAAACTTTCTAAGCAAATGAAATCCTTTCGTTCACTTCAAAAACAGAAAAATAAGTCGCATACAATATTCACATTGCTGTTGTGTGTGAGAAGTTTGACAATGATAACTGTACGTAAACAATACTGATAGGCCTTGAGCCAGGACCCAACATTTTCGATATTGCTATAAACTCAGGTGGCAATTCTATCATTATTTTTTGGAAAAGCAATGTCTGTAGATGACATTTTTCCATGATAGCAATCTGGAACGGGTAGCTTACACAGTTTAATTCGAACAATAATAGGTGTATCATTGTAACCTTGACATCAAATTTTGGATGTTAAATTTTTGTTCATTATTGTTTTTTGATAATTTGTTAATATACTTTTAAAATATGCAAATTAGGTTTATAATTCATATTCGTTTAATACAGAATAAATAAGCTTTGTTTCACCATATTGCTTAAAATTGGAAGTCAAATTACCCCACACACTATTGACACATTTGTTATGCATTAAGGTTAGTATATTTTTTTTTACATTATACGTATACAATTGTTAGAATCAGTAATTCACAACTATTCTACGATGATTTAATTTAATATTATATTATGAATTAATGAAAGTATGTACTAAGCAATGTTCAGGCCTTTGTTTGCATATATAAGTTCAGTAAGCCTGAAAAAGAGGATACACGCATCCAACAGGAAGTGTAAGTCTTCCTCAGAATAAATGCAACCTCCATATTATTTTATTTTTCTGAGATATGCATATATCCAAAGGATTCCAGATAAGGGAAATGTGAGTGTTTCCGCTTTTTATAAGTCTATTTTTAGGTGTATGCGTTATTCAATACTTATTATGATTAAGACATTTTGAATATGTATTAAACATAAAGACACAAAGCAATAGTTAGCATATACAAACACAAAATCCAATAAGATGTCTTATTTAACGATGTTTAACGGAGTTTGAATTACCCCACCCACAAAAATCACAATAAAGAAGTATGCATATGAAACTGAAAACTTTTATATGCATTTACCCGAAAAACATCGATGAAGAAGAAAAATAGTATTATGTCTGTGGTAATACATAGACAACTGTACTAACTACAAACCATGGCAACTATTTGTTAGAATTGGTACAGTTGTTACAATAGCACCTTCTTAACATATTCTTTGCATTTTATTAAAATCATGACCTATTTGTGTGCATGCTGAAATAGTACAAACTGAATGACAGTTACCTAAAAAAAAATCGAAAGTTTATTGCCAATGACGGGGATAGTTGCGACAATGACAAAGACTATCACGCAGGGGTCTACGCACTGCCTTAAACTGTCCCTCATTCATCTCAATATTAGTATTTATTTAATTTGTGTTGTTCACAAAAGGTATACTTTAACCTTGAGTCATTGAAGATGCGCTTTAAAAAAAACATAATTGAATGAATTGGATGTTGTGAAACGGATTATCAACACATTATGTTATTAAGACCCGCCCCAGAGAAAGGAGAGCTATACTCTGGAATCCGGGAACCTGCCATAATCTTAATAACAAATATATGTGTACAACATTACAAGGTACCAGTAAGAATTTGACAGCTGAGATGGTAGCGAAATATTGTCTGGCTCTTGGTCTATGATAAGAGTTAGCGAATACAAACAATATATATGATATAACAGAGCACGGACTTACGTAAGCCGGTCATCGTGTTTAATTTACGGAACTTAACGCGGCCCTACGAATAAAATCTAAAACATCATTATCTTTTAGATGTTCTGGATTTGTGTTTTGTTGCTTTCTGGCAATTATAATGACGCTCGACTTAAAATCGATCTCTGCAAGGCACGTTTTTAGGCGAGTGTCGTTTCTTCTAATTATCAGAACTTTTTTCGTAACTTGAATCTTATAAAGTATTCCCCAATCTGGTTTATCAGAAATGTAATCCCTTTTCATATTTTCACTTCATATAAGTGAAACAGGCAAAACGAAATCCAGGGGTAAGGAACCGCTGTGCCAAGTGATTTAGGTAACTAGTAACTCAATTAAAATCAGTGAGACCCGGAAACAATTACAATGTCCCACTAAATTATTCACACCTGTCAGTAGCTTTACTGAACTATTTAGTTGTTTAGGTATGGATCATTTATATTAATCATGTACAAACATTGGATATATACTGAAGCGAAAAAGAAACGAAACTCGTGAATTTCCGCTATATATTGTATATACTGCACACTTAATTTCACATAATATTCCAAAGAAAGAAAACAAAAGTTTTGGAGAAAGGACACCACTGTGATGTTGTAGACGTTTTAATCACAATACACTTTGTAACAAGAAATACATACATGTTGAAGTTCCTTTTTGACAACTTGAGCCATTTCAGTGCAGTAACTGTATTTAACGTACAGAGTTTGCAAAAGTATACATCCTAAGTTCAAACGCGTACTCTGTCAATAATGAAACTTTGAATGAATACTATTTGCTGTGTTAGGTCTTGTTTCAGTATTTTTTCTGAAAGGAAAGGTCTTACGTAGCCATTAACCATTCGATTAATATCAGTTTATTGTACATACAATATATAGCGGAAATTCCCCGAGTTGCGTTTCCTTTTCGTTTCAGTATAACATATTTGTGCTCAGAATGTAAATTAAATATAGCAATTATTGCCCGATATAAGTGCGACTGAAGACAAACAATGTTTGTTTGTACTATCATGTTATATCAATAAACTAGAAAAGTATAACGCATGTGTTATATGTAGACGATGTATAATGATGGGTTAGTTTCTGGAGGCTTTGCCTGTAGTCGTCGATATGGAGATGACATTTAGGTAAAGTGAAAAATTAAAAGATACTGTATGAATACAGATAAGTTTTTATTTGACCTTAGGTTTACATTATTATACATGTTAAAGGGAACATATTCAAGTATTTGCAATTAAACTATTTACACATGAGCTATTACAAAGGGAATTTCCGTGACCATGCTACAATATAATATAATAGTCATATTTACTTAACTTTTACAAGTGATTATCATATGGGCCCTATTTGTTTTAGTTGTATTCAGGCTCAAAACCGCTTCGGAGTTGCCGTTAAGGCAATCAACTTTGCATTTTAAATGAAAACACAAGTGATCTTATAGAAAATATTTGATTTCTTTATTTCTTTACTTCATTATAATACTCAAATAAAAATGGGTTCCGAAACGTCTAGGGTAAAAATTAAAATAGATGCCGAAATGGTTTGATGACGAAACGTCTAGGTGCCGATTCGTCTATGTGTCGAAATGGTTTGGTGGCGAAACGTCCTGAATCGATCTTGATCACACAGACGCAAAAACTTGAGAATTTTCTGCATTTATTTATAAGCATTTTTCCAGTACTGATCATTGGGACCCTGCTTTAATTAGACTAATATACTATATACACAATAGTTTTCGTCTAGAAAAACAAAAGAATAACAACAAAACGCAAGAGGTAGGTTTTACAGTTTTGACTTAAGTAAAAAGGAAAAAGGTGGTCTTATAGTTACCACAGCACCCAAGCGCAATGACACCGTAGGTCCGCACCGTACCGCAAACTTTGGTGCCCCGAGAAACTGGTTTAAACACCCAACGGCCTTTTTTGCCACTGACCATTCCAAGGCTGTAGCCCTATTGTCAACCCGTGTGTGTTTGTGATGTATTATCTGGCCTTTTATGCATCTTTATATATAGTTGTTCTTTGTTTCTTTGTGTGTTTGTGGTTGACTGTCGTCCTTGAATACTACTTTTCCTGTTCGATTTTTAATCAAATGAGAAAAAAGTAGGTATACATCAGGAAATAGGAAATTGTCATTAAACAAAACGATACTCACCATAAAGCAGAGTTAACGACTCGGAACGGTTAGTAGGAGATCGGTTAAATCAATAAATAAATGAGTAAAATTCGAAATTCGGTGAAATATACAGATGGCGTAAACAGTGTTTTTGTTCATTGTAAAACAGAATCGTTCATAAATTATAGTTTTAAATGAAATACAACTTGTTTTTTCACTACACCATTCGTAGACCATCCATGAAAACATATTGGACACGTTTGTAAACCAGCCATATACAACGCATCTCCTCCTCACCAACCTACCCCATCCTCCATCTAGGCGAGGACATCAGGCTGATGTGGAATAATTAAACCTCAAAAACGGTTGATCGTGAAATCCGCTAGGTGTGTAAGCGAGCTTTCTTGTTCGTACACTATATTTTAGTGCTTGTAAACCCAAGAAAGATTGTTTGTAATTTTGTTTTTGTTTTAACAGAAAACGTTCAATTGCTAAAGTATGTGCACACTTGTATGTGTGTCAAATGAAACAGACACAGAACACTCAAGTGATAGAATTATTGTCTTCAGCTTAAAATAAATTATATTTTATAAGCGAATATTTACATTACAGCTGCACATAGGTCCTGCGTGACCTAATATGTCTTGTTTCACTCTGTTTTGCAATGTAACATAATTACTACATGGGCGTGGCGTCCATGATAGGGACCCTTAATTACTGGTTTGGCATCATTGTTTTTAATGACGTCAAAGGCTCAAAGCCCGTGATGAGACCAAGGCGGATATTGCTGCTTGATGTTAAAAACTTCCATTGTCGATGGTCCAGAAGCAATTCAAAAAATAGGTTTCACTTATATAACCGAATTTATTTTTCAATATATCATATCTCCATGGTATTTTGATAATTCTTTCTGATTTTTTCAAGTTTTAGAGCCCTTTTAAATAAACGTCGCTTGAAAATAGTGCATCGTCCCTTTTAATAATACACATTTAAAAATAAAGTAGCGATGTACGTTCGATTATATATTACTTGTATTTTTACGTCGTGATTCATTAGAAATCATATTGTAATATCGTCTTGACTGCAGACTTGAAACTCTTCCAGAAAACTGCATCCTCATTAACGAGAATTTTGTCTAGCAAATTCGGATACATTTATTTCACCGTTCCCAGATAGGTGTATAGAAATATATCATTGTGCATCCAGTCATATGTGAATATCTCTTAGAGTATTTCCTGAAACTCAATGGTTCTTATATTTTGCCCAAGACAACGAACGAACATAATTTGAAATTATTGCAGCAGAAGTGATTTCGCGTATCAATGAATGTTTAAAGCGGAAATTAAATCAAAATTCAATACCGATACCAAATAAGAAGCGCAGCATGGTGGGACGTGATTTGCATTTTTTCCGATTAAATTAAATTTTAAATTTCTGATTTAACATATATATATACACAGAGTTTAAAAATGGTTTGACTATAAATGCTGCACTGTTTGTTAGAGAATATAACCTGGCGGGGATATCTGCATTTACACCGCCGGTTTATTGGGATGACAATATGGTACGAATGAGGATTGGTGCACCCTAGAATCCGGTTTAAACCACCCAGTGGCACTGTTTGCCACTCACCGTTCAAAGGCGGTAGGCCTATTGTTAACCATTTTATGTTTGTGTTGTCTTGTCTTGCCTTTTAGTCATCTTTATAAGTGTTGTTTGTTTCTACGCGTGCTTTTGGTTGATTGTGGTCCTTAAATGCGGCACTTCCTGTTCAACCTTTATATCTACTTTCATTGTCAACAGTAGCGTTAAAGTAACAGTTTGATTTATCGATCGACCAAAACAGCTCTGACAATTCAAAACCAATTTCCTGCAGGAAATTATTAAATTATAATATGTACTTCCGGGCAATTGAATTATAGTGAAGACCATTAACCTTCTGGGACTAAAATACTTAAACATAATATCTTGCACTTGGGGGTTCTTGTGATGCTTTTATCTGTGTCATAGTCGAACAATGTACTTGCGGCTGTATATTCGCTTTAATAGTCGATCATTGATGTATGAAAATTTAACACATTTTGGAATTGATCGGCGTAAGGTAAAACATATTTAACTGCGCAGCATAATGGATTCGGTTATAACGTGAATATATATTTACGCAGGTTAATTGCTCTCTTTCACTTCAAACGTTAACATAAGTATTATTTTAAAGAACTTAATACTCTTCTAAATATAATTTTATGAAATTCGTTTTTATTAGTCTAGTTTTAAAGGATAGAAA
The DNA here is from genome assembly GCA_037043455.1 of Cyrtodaria siliqua. NCBI lineage: Eukaryota > Metazoa > Mollusca > Bivalvia > Adapedonta > Hiatellidae > Cyrtodaria > Cyrtodaria siliqua. The sequence goes on along the minus strand of JAWPHD010003299.1, from coordinate 141,330 downwards.
TCATTATAGTAAATTCGGGGATAAAAGTCTGAATTAGTTTAATAAACACGATCTGAAGAAACAGTTTGACTTATTACCTACGATTTAGTACGTTAAACTTACGACGTATTATGTGTATGTCTTTGTTTAATAAGCGCACTAAAACAACTAGGCACAGGCCTAGGCGTCTAGCTTAAAAGAAAAAAACTATAGGCAAGCATTTTATCAAGTATATAATTTTCGTTCGATATATGTATTTGTCACTATTTGCCTGACAGAGAAAGTGTAGAGATATGGACAAGCTCAGACAAAATTATATCAGCAATTTCCGTCTTTTGTTGGTTTAATTCAAAATCGATAGTAGCATTTTATTAGATGTTGAACAAATCTGAGCACATCAGTATGCACATTACTGCAGGACGAGACAGACTAGCCAGATTAGACCATATTTGATAGATTTATGAACCTTATGTGTTTTGCAGTAATAACGAAAATTCAGATAATGAACAAATTGAAGGTTAAGAACGTTGTACTGTTACAGAACTAGACGAGTTTTCGAGTACTTTGTTTACTGTTTACTACGAGTTTGCCTTCAAATGCACAACATAATCAATTAACTAATCAAACAGTAATTCATTGCCGGATGCAAGTCCAGCGACGTAGCAGTGTTGCTGTGTTCTCGACATTACATTATTATTGGTCTTCCCGAGATAGGGCAACTTCTCAATATTCACAACATTCGTCGTCGTAACGTAATTCACTTTATCGTTATAGGATGGGAGAAGAGAAATATTGTACTCAATACAGTAGTATGTATAATTAGTAGAGGCTACAGTATGTGGCGTTATCTTATGAGCAATTACTAAGCGAACAGAAAACCTACTACAGGAATTATGAGACCGGATGATTCATTAGATATTGCGTACAATTAAACGGCTACGAATCAGTAGTGTTATGTGTAATGGTTCTTTTGGAACAACGAGCCCAATATAGGTGGCTTTAAAGTAGAATAAGGCTAAAGCCGTTGCTAGGTTACGCGCGAGGTGTTGCTTCTAACATTACCAATCATGAACAGCCTCAATACAACCGAGTCTGCTACTTTATTCTCTTGATCTTGTTTGTTGATTTCATAGGATCGCCCTTATCAGCATTTATTAAAAGGGAACAATGTCGATTACAAGATTCGATCTATCTTTGGCACAAAGTATAAACGATGTTTGTATTTGTGTATATACTGATATCGACGGTTGTCGATTAATAGGGATATATCAAGCGACAACAAACCAGCAAGATGACAAAGAAGCGTACTGTTTTATTGAGATTGATCATAAAAGGTAACGTAAGATAGACCACACCCCGGCTGTTGTGATATTCTACTTTAAAGCTTAAAAAATGGAGAGCGAGCGGCTAACAAACGAACGAACAAATGAAAGAACGAATGAAATGTGTTTTACGGTACATCGACGCAAATTGTTTATACTGTGCGAGAAAACTAATGAAAACTGTGTATTGTTGTTTTTGTTGGGATTTTTTTGGCAAATACAATAGCAGGCAATATAATTCAATATTCAAAAAACGCATCCCAAGTATCCTACATGCAATGGTTTGGCTCAGTTAACTGTCCTTGGTGTGAAACTTTAATTTTTGCTGATTTTGTAGCGTTCGGTTAGATATGTGCTAAAATGTAGGCTATACAAAATGTATTAATATGCAAGACCAATGTGAAATTGTCTATTTGAATGGTGTTTTACATCATTTTAGCACATGTTAGGCTGTATAGTACGGTCGATGTTTTGATCAGTTCAAACAGTACTGTATATTCATGTATATACAAATATGTATAAAATGGCAGAAGACAAATGATTTTTTTTCAAAAAGCATCACAGTACTGAATTTTGTAGATTGTAAAAAATTAAAGCTTGCCAACAAGCCCTGGGGCTGTAAAGTTTATAAGCATTGAGAGAATAACTTGTTTCTGCAAATTTTAGACATTTGGGGCATTGCAATAGGAGGAAAACAAATTAAATAAACAATAACCGACTAATAAAACATACATGCGCAATAAATTGATCACAACAGCGAACACATTAGGCCAGCATGACCAGTGACTGTAATACTTCAAAGTATATATAAATACACATCAGCTGGCCTGGAATTTACCAACCATTCTTGAGAATATTCTTAGACTTGAGCTCAACTATACAAATTTCAATCACACATATTTCTATAAGTTTACAGAATAAACTTTCATAACAAGCTGCTATTTTAAATATATATATAAATATGATGCATACTAATAAGTAGCAACTTCTTACGATTGTTTAACTTTGAAGGTCATGAAAATATTTGTGAACGAAATTTCAGTACTTGGGCTCAAGTCTAAGAATAATTTGAAGAATGGTTGGTGAATTCCAGGCCAGAACTGTGTTTTTTTAAATAGTAAGAAGTCTTTCTTAACAAATCTCGCAATCTGCCGTATTCTTATAAAACACCATTAGGTGGCTGAATATGTTTTGGATCAAACTTTAGAAGCACTAACCCCGATAACCTTCTCACTCTACGTAAAGCAAGATATGCCATACCTTTCTCAAAAACAGTTACACCTAAATCTACGACAATGGAATCGAGCGATAAACCCTGCAATTTATAAATACTACATGCCCAAGCAAGATTCAATTGAAATTGGCATCAAATAATATTAATTTCTTCCAGCATATCTGAAAGTGTGCTCAGTTTTGTCAATGGCTATTGCATTTGCTGGACTTTCAATTTGTAACAGTTGCCTCACTTTCTTATCATCAAAAATAGCATTGACATAAACAATATCTCCAGTCAAAGAAAAGAGAAAGGAATGAATTGTACCAAGGGCACCGTTAACAAGACCATGTTGTGTGTATATGTTTCTTGTAAGCATAACTCTGGAACCAACTGACAATTGAAGTATATTTTCGAGACCACCATCCCCCCCCCCCCGCCCCCACCACACAACCCCACACCACGCATCTCTGTCGTCTTCGTATTTTGGAATAAAGTCAGATGGAACTTCTGCACCTACATTGGAATCAATTGTGGGAAAATAATGAACAGCGTCTGCAGTGTATCTTTGTGAACTTAACTGAGCCTGCATCAACGAATTGTGAATGTCAACATCACGTCACAGACGGAAAACATGCAAATAGTGTAGAATTTCATCAGGAATGACATGTAATCGATTTATCATCAATTCAGTGTCTTTTTCTTTAAGAACACCAGCTCGAGCTCTATTCAGAAGTTGTGCGTATTGTAAATCTCCAGATTGCCTCTTATTTTGAATAAGGAAAATTGCATGGAGCAGCTGCCAGATTAAATGGTTATGAACAGCAAAACTTCCATGAACTAGTCTCAGTCGGAAAATATTTCCACCCAAGATAACATTCAAATTACGCAACGCATTCATATCGTTTTTTTACATCAGATAATCGTCTGCTTATATATGTTAACATTTTGTCACTGACCATACTAATTTCGTCAATAACAATGGTATGAACATGCGTAACTTGCCTTTGTAACGAGCTAAAGATATCCCAGAAAGCTCTTCATATGCTAACTAATCAGATACAGGTATCCTTAACAATGAATGAATTGTCAATCCATTCACATTTCTCGCAGCGGTACCAATAGGGGCACAAACAACAACTGGAGATATACCGGGCATTGTGCTTGTATACAACTGTAAATTTGCAATTAGCATATGCGTAACAAAATACTTGAATAGATGCATTTTAGATGCTTTTCAATTTTCAAAGAATGACTGGACATATTGCAAAGCTTTCAACTGGCAGCTGGACATTTTTGTCAGATGATCATTGAATTTATCCTGAGACATAGCACAACATTCTAGGGAATTCATGTCAATTATATCAGCATGATCAAAGTCAGATGTACTGTCATGATTTATGTGCGTGACTATGCGAGTTGTGGAAGAACTTTGTTTAGGAAATCCAAAACGACAAGATTATCGTTTGCTTCAGTATGGAGAATAATGATGAGTCTGTAAACGCTTTACAAGTTCATGCATTTCTGGATCAACTGTCTGTCTGGAATGTTTGAACTTATAGTTTGGTTGATATAAGATACAAATTGTGGCCCTGTGTTAAGTTCAATTGTATTTGGGAGATTTGCTACCCACAGAAACATATGAATAAGAGGACTCCCTCTGTTTTGAAATTATATGCGTGCAAAATAATCAAAAACTTACCATGTTATCACCCAAAATGACATGTTTCATCAAAGCTTTAAATCTTCTTCCAAAATAGGCTGTCAAAAAATGATCATCGGTGTAACAAGAGCTGTCGGAAACACAGTGGGGTGGGGTTGGGGCGGGGTTGGTATAGAAACTCGGGCCGATATAAAATTATTGTTAAAATCTCATACAAATGATAGTAAAATTTGGGTCAGTGTGTGATTATTTTTTTTTTTTATCCGTTTTAATCCAAAATTGCTGTCATTTTAAAGAAATTTGTCGTCGAAAGGCAACTCGGGGAGGGAGGGGATATCTGGCAATTTTTATAATCGTGGCCTCATATGATTATTTTATTGATATTTCATATGTGTATCTGAATTTAATCTAAATTGTTATATGTAAATGATTGCATTCAAAATAAAACTTTAATATCCAAATTAGGGAAGATAACCTGAAAACAATTCCCCTTTCCCTGTCCTCCACAAGAGGAGAGCCCATACACCAATGGGGGCAGGTAGCGGGCGCATCATTGATATAGGTGTACATTTGATAAAACAAAACAACACAGATACATGTAAAAAAAAAAAACATTCGGGTGGTGGTGATGATGGAATGGTTGGGGGTGGGGGTGAAACATATTGATAAACTGATAAAACAAAACAACACAGATATATGCAAAAACTAAACAAAATAAAAACATTCGGGTGGTGGTGATAATGGGATGGGGGATGGTTAGGGGATGGGTGTGTGGGGTAACATAGCTATATTTGTAAAAATAGACCAAAACAACACATAAATATGTAAAAAAAATAAAATAATAATAACAATAAAAAAATCGACTTTTGAGTGTGGGGTGGGGTGGGGTGGGGTGTCAACATAGCTATATGTGCAAGACTTGACCAAAACAACACAGAAATATGTAAAAAAAAACATAGTTTCAAGTGGCGGAGGCATGGGTAGGGGGAAGGCGAGAGGAGGGTTGAGGACAACATAGCTATATGTGTAAGAACACAGAAATATGTAAAAAAATATTAAAAAATACTGGTGGGGGAACATAGCCAAAAATAGTTAGAATTTACCAAAAATAATGGTTTCGAGTAAGAGGGGTGGGAGGGGGGGGGGGGGGGCCAACATAGCCAAACATAGTTACAATTGACCAAAACAGCACAAACATATGTAAAAAATAAAGGTTTTGAGTTAGTGGGGGTTGAGGAGGAGCAACTGAAACAACAAAGAAATATGTAAATAAATAATAATAATAATTTTTTAGATAGTGGGGAGAGGCAGGGGGTGAGGAAGGCGGGGGAGGAGCAACATGTTTAAGAATTGACCAAAACAACACAGAAATATGTAAAACAAAATCGAGTTTCGAGTTTGACAGATGGGGGAGGTTGGGATGGGGGTGGGGGATGTGTGGGGCGGGGAGGGGGCAACATAGCTATGTGTAAGAATTGACCAAAAATAACACAGAAATATGTAAAGAAAACCAAATGCGTTTCGAGTGTGTGGGGAGGCGTGGCGGGGGTGCGGGCAACATAGCTAAATGTGTAAGAATTACCAAAACAACACAGAAATATGTAAAAATAAATGAATAAGATGCTTTAAGAAATCCCAATCAAAATTATAGATATATTCAACAGCTTACACGCAAACCTTGATCTGCCTTTATTGCACATTGTATAGGCCATCACAATTTGGGTTACATGGGAGCCTAGAATTTGCAGAAGACAAAATTACTTACGCAAATCTTTGGGAAACCAATTCCTAAATTTAGTTGAGCTAGGACAAGAAATGTAAGAGATATACCTGTAAACACAGCTTACACGCAAAATTGATGTGAAATATACACGTTTTTAGTGCTACCAGAATTTGGGTTCCATGGGAGCCAAAGGATTACAAGAACCAAAATTGCTTATGCAGTCCTTAAGATAATGCTATAAAGAAGCCCATGGCCAAATTTGGTTGTGCTAGGATAAGTAATGTTAGAGACACAGACTTATAAACACAGCTTACACTCAAACTTTGATGTGTGACGCCGACACCAACGCCGACGCCAACGCAAACGCCGACGACGACGCCGGGGTGATTACAAAAGTCTTATTCTTCGAATAGCTGAGCTAAAAATGAACGGCCAAAACATTCTTTGAACACTGTATTCTCTAAAGTCATATCTAGTTCTGGTCAATGCAAATCATCCGCAGACAAAGTTATAGACGGAGTTGAAGGACCTAAACAACGAAATGTTGCTAACAAATCGTACAGCATATTTATAAAGTAAGCAACAGTGCCCCTTGTTCTTCATAAACATATAAAAAAAATCAGGAAGATCACTATGTTGACCTAAGTTTTTGATATCACCTGCAGTGACCGGTACATTAGCACCCTCTACAAATTTCTTTTATTTTCATGTGAATTCTAACCGCTTGTTTTAGTAAACTGATATTGAAAGAAACTTCTATATAAAGTAAATAAGTGATTCTCTTTCTAAACAACGCATTTTTATCATACAAACGAACCCGAAAGTATATACTGGGTTTCATTTTAAAAGGCCTTTCAACATTGTAACCATATTTGCCATAAGGAAATAACCAAGAGAAGGCCAACTCTTCTCCGGCATCTAAACTTACAATATTAACTGGCGCATTCGAATTTTCCGCAATACGAAGTGTTTTATTTCCATTTGGGAGTGTACGAGTACGAGAACCTGGATTATCAACTGGAATAAGAACACTTTCCTCTAGTTGTTGCTGCAACAAACGCATTGTCTTCCGCCGACAATTTAAAATCATTTACGCCAAGGCAATCGTCGTCATGAAATATATCTCTGCTGGCAAATTTAGAACTAATTACTTTTCTGCATAGTAGAATTACAGTAGAATTAAAACGGTCATAAATATATTTACCTTCGAAATGAGGTTTTTCCAAGAGAAGAAAGACCAGTTAGTTCAGGTGGAATGTGGTCATTGAATAGAAGATTACCTTCTTTTGAAATGCTTGGAAACAAGTTTTTCGATAAAGTCAGCTTACAAGTGCCACACAAAGTGAAGTGAATTAATGTCTAACAATTTTGTCAAATTTTTCACTACAGGCAAGCGAACAGCTTGATCAATAAACAGAAACCTATTACAACTCATGCAATATTCATCCGGACGAATAACATGTTCATATGAAGAAATGTGATTCGAATCAAATTCATAATCCAGAAATGTCAAATCCACGTATATTGACACGTTGCAGACGTAACTAACATTTAGCAATATATATCGTCTTGGTTAGTTGATTCATGAATACTAGTGTCTTGCAAAAGAGGCACATCCAAGTTCTGCATATTCCTGCGTCTTCCTGATTTGCTTTTTTGAGCCCTGTTATAATGTAAAAAATAAATCTGTTGAGTGCTTTCAAGCTTTGTTGAGCATATGCATTCACCTCTTGTGTTCTCTTTTAAATATTTACTGTTGACCTTTGCTTATTTGAAGAATCAATTTTGGTGTTTTTTTCTGAATTAAGTTGAATATTCAAATTGCAGCCAAGATTTGTCAAGTTATGTGTTGAGATGTTTTCCAGTTTAGTGTAGCTGTAGTGTCAGAATTATGTGATGATAAATCAACCCAAGAATGAGCTTGTAAATGTTTGTTAAAATTGTGATTGCGTGATCTCAATTACTGTTGAATGTATGCATTCTGCTCTCGTGTTTGCGATTTTCTTTTAGTATGTATAACGGTCTCGTCTATACTCGAGTTATATTTTATCTACTATGTATGTGGTGTGCCAAGGCTGGTGTAATGCTAGACGTCGAACTATGTGATGATGAAAAGACCTTTCGCAAAGGAGCTGGTGTTAATTTATAAACAAAGCCATTGTAAATTTTCAAAACATACACAATTGTAAAGTGTCAAACTGAAGTAAAACACAGGCTCCATTTTCATCAAAGATGCAATGCCTGTTCCGTTGGTGCGAGTCAAAAGTATTGAACTGGTTTCTTTCTTCATTTACATGAATGGCTATAGCTAAACCATTTGCAGTCAGCAGATGGTAATGCGAGAGTAAAACTGTTTAACTCAAAGCTTCAAAAAAGCAAGACTGACCCTCATCTGAATTTACGTGATTGTGCATAGGCCCAAAATACGTATCTAAAACATAAGGTGCATGAAACAAGTTATTTCTCAGAGGCAATTCTGTCGGCAGTAGATCATGACCAACATAACCGATATGTTTGTAGTTTCAACAATGCCTCGGTATAAATATGTGCCCTCGTGCTACAGATGATCCAATTCGCGAGACAAAACTGATGGAGAAAATAGATCTAAGCCAGTACTGGTATCACTCTGCATAAAGGACAACAAAGCAACTATCGCAACTATCGCAATCGCGGTTCATTGAACACCGTTATAAGGTTTAACTATCTGACACCCTTGATGGAAATTACCTAAATACCCTCTTACGATTTTTGCTGTGTCTTTCTCCTTTGTTGTTGTGCGCCATAGACAACCCACTTGGTGGCGCTACTAAGTTTTTCCGCCCAAATAGATTGCTTCCGCTTCATATTAGGTCGTTTAATACACGGCGCCCAAATTACATTTTATTTGATACAAATGCATTTTTTCTTAAATATATGCATTTATCATGTTTATTGTACTATAAGGTTCGCATATATATGTTTCTATATCATAGTAAGCCGTTTATTATAGAAAATAATCTGCAAAAAGTCAAATGTTAATAAAAAGCGGGACGTACACGCTCCGTTAATTTCATTCAAATGAACACTCCGTCTTTTAAACGTTATTTTAATTTATACATAGCAAACAACAAATCAAAAAATTTAACAGTTAAATCATACATTTGTTTAAAAATGTATTTATTTTAATATATTATCTATATCGTATCAGGATATTTGGTAAAACTAGTACGTTAATAGTTCTAAGTGCTGCCGTTAATTACTTATCTATCCAGTGCATGATAGCAAACCTAAGCACAAATATAATCATGACCTCCCGGTCATTTGCTATGTAGTAAAATGATCCCCTTTTTGTAAAATATTGAATCCATTCGTACAATGTTGACGCCTAAAGAGGTTCAATGTATTATTAGTAGTAGCAGTAGTAGAATGTTTATGTATCTGTTGTATCTGCGGGATACTCTCATCCTTCATATTGAAGATCATAGGGAGGCGCAAGTCAGGAAACAAATACAATTTTAAAAATATGTAATTTAATCGTTGCACCAATAACATTGCTCACGAGCGTCGATGTTTTATTGAATCCAATGTTTAACATTATAGGTTATTTGGATGTTCAGAGAATGGAAATGGTGTACCCATAATATCAGTCCGATGCATCAGTATGTTATCAATCTCTAACAATTAAACCGTTGCACTGGTACCTTTTTTAAAATGAATAAAACCAAAGTATTTGTAAACACCACAGGTGAATCGGTAATATACCGTTGTAGTGGTACTATTTGTATTCTATATATGGAGTACCAATTTGTTATACAATCATGTGTTTATTAAAACTAAGCGATGTACTGGTATTGTTTTCCTGGTGTACCTTTAATCACTTTTACAATAATATACGTATTAGTCACTTTAACAACTGTCACATATTACTTTTTCCCAGATAAAGGATTTGGCATTAAGACATTCCTAATTTTGATAAGAATGTAAACATATAACAAGCAAATTCGGCGAATTATGAGACCCTTACCGATTTAACTACATATATTATTAAAATAGATTTAGAATAAAAAAGCACTTTTATGTTTTAGTGAGATCTGCACCCTGTACGTAGGACCTTGCTTTCGGCACGAAACATCGATTTGTGGTGTAATTTCTTGTATAATATTATTGAACTCGAATGATACATATCGAAGTTATAGCTCAGACATAGACAAATAGACATAACATTCAACATCTTATTGTGACATTGAACTTGAAGGAAAGTTCTCGATGTTGGTCGCGACACATCGTCTCAAAGTTGTTAACATGTGTGTGTAATATTATTGGAATATTAACAAATAAATAACGAAGTTACTGTCGGATGGAATGACGTACATCGAGTAAACCCCTATCAGTACATTATACAATCAAGATGGGTTATCTTCTCACCACGGATCAATCAAGTTATAAAGTCTATAGATGCTGGGTGCAGTCCTTCAAAGGTTATTCAGCAGAATCGACTGTTATCGGAAAACAGTGACCTTGACCGTTAAGCTTTTGATCCCAAAACCAATAGTGGTCATCCTCAAACCAAAGACAAGCAAAAGAAATATAAAAAGATCGGACAGGGAAAGTAGCATTCAAGGAGGACAGTAAACCACAAAACACAGAAACAGAAACGCAAACAGACAAACACGAAGGCAAAAGCAATAATAAATGCAAACGACATCACAAACACAAAAAGGGTTAGGATGTTTGAAGTTGTTGTGTATGATCTTTCACAAGTTGAGCGGAAACGATCGTTCAAACGTTGAGCGGAAATGGAAGTATGACGACGACAATGACAAAGTGATATCTAAGCGTCTGTCACCCATACTATTAAGGCGACAAAACATGGTTTAGACTTACGCAACTTACACATGAGATGTTATTTATTAATTCCGAATATATGTACGAAGTTTCCTTCCAATATATCATTTGGTTTAATAAATTGGAGCTTCGTTTTACACAATTTGGAAGTTCAAAAAAAGTATAACTCTGCCAACATGTGTTGCTGAGTTGTGTAACATGCGTGTGTCATTATTTATATTGACGATTTGTGAAGTTTCGTATGCTTTCTGAAATATGAACTTTTTAATTAAAAAAACCTGACCGGACATGAAACGATGAAACAAAGGGAAACATGTATGGGACCATCAATTGAAAGAAGGTATACCGGTAACTACATTTTAATCATGGTAATGATAATTATGGATTGATGATAGCATACGTGTGTCAACACTCCGGTTAAAGTTTCGGTGCAAGGCCAGATGATTCCATTTCTTACCCTGTCCTAATGAATAACGGTATATCGTCAATCAACATATATGGCCATGCTTATACATATGAACTTAAATAAGGATATAGTTTACATTTGTTGATCTTTTCTGACTAAACAGTATATTCGAACTACCTTCTAATCAATTATTTACTATGAAATCAAACATACTTCTTATAAGGGATTAAAGGAAAATAGTTAAAACAAATAATGTGAAAATACCCTAAAAACGCATTATTTATTGATCCAATGAAACCGGAAGTATGTACGTTTTTGGTTTATCTTAATAAACAAACACAATTAGAGGTCCACATCTTATCGACTCGTTATGAATTCATCACCATGTACACGTTTAAATAATGACGTTGAATATACCATACCACTGAAATGCAATAGTATACACTTAATAATCCATTTAAACCCACAGTAACTCGTGAAACTCGTGAAAAAAAAAAAAGTTGAACTCAATCAACCAATCAACCAAAAACACGCATTCAAACAAACAACAAGTTCAATGGTAATAAGAAAGTTATGTGACATCAAAACACGAAAGGAGATGACAATAGGGCTACCGAATTGGAATGGTCTGTGGCAAAAAAGATCGCTGGTTTTAAGTCTATTTTGTTTTGTTTTGGTGCACCCAAGACCTGGTTTAAACCCCGTCCCAGTGGCCCTTTTTGACACTGACAAATCCAAGCCGGTAGCCCTATTGCCAACCCCTTTTTTGTTTATGATGTCATTTTTGCTTTTATTAATCTTTGTAATTATTGTTTGCTCTGTGCGTTCTTTTGTTTAACTGCCGTACTTGAATGCTACATTTCCTGTTCGACTTGTATACTGCTTTTATTGTCTAACCTTTCCTTAAGATACGAAAAAAATATTCATATCCAGACACGTTTGTAACAGCAAGCAGAACTGCCGCCAAACTCTCGTAAAATGTTCTTTAGATGGCTCATATATTCGTGTTATTCATTAATACATTTTCTGTTTCTTTCGTATTGATAGATGAAGCTATAGCTACGCATGCGTAACTATGACGAACTATTGTGTTACTCTTATCTCATATATAGTGTAGATAAGTACATTAAATGTTTCAGAATAAACAATATATTTATTTTTCCGATCTAATCGATATTCTTAATCATCTTAGCTTCATTTAAATTTCAAAATGTTTATTTTCAGATTCTTGTCTTGTCTACGGCGCAACTCGAACCATTATTTAGTTTCGAAAACAAAACTTGTAAAACTTGGAATTAACTCCTAAATGTAGCTCCTCACACGAGGCTGATTGTGTGTTAAATCAAAAGTGCACATAAGAATAACATATCTAAAGATTGCTAATATACATGTATGATGACTACATGGATGAAAGGAAGCTTGTTGTAATTTACCCGCGGTAAACCTGTTAAATTCTAGTAAACCAATTACATAAATAGCGACTGTTCAAAGCCATATCCGAAGAATTTGCAGTGCTTAAGGACTTTTTCGTTAGAGATTTTCAGCATGTAATATGTTATTACAACTTGCTTCATTTTACAGTTGGCTAAAACTGAGAAATTTCAATTAATTATAATTGGGAATTAAAAACACATCGTGTCATTGATAATGCAGATATCCTTATATAGCAACGTAGTTACAATTTAGGTGTCTTTATAACTGAAGAAAACGAAATAAGTGCAATGTAATCAAATAAGAACATCGTAAGTATGGTTGAGCACTTTGCAATATTAAGTTGCCTAGAACCACGAACTCTCATTGATCAAGGATGCAGTATTGAATAGTATTGCACTTTTACTCCCGTTTCTAGTCATGTGAGATAGGTGTTTTCCTCATGTGAGATATCTCTATCTCACATGACATGTGACTCTTACATGAAACGTCATGACGTCACGTTGGTGACGTCGCCTTATTCTAGCGTACAATCAAATACAGTCATAATGAAGTATGCCTGTACTAAGTTCATAACGAGTGAAAAATAATCCATCATGAGTTTATCCATGTGAGATACGTAAATCTCACATGGATACTCATGATGGATTCTTATAATAAATACTGATAAAGGTGATCCTTTGTGAGCAACAAACACAAATAAGAGAATAAACCAGCAGACTCGGTTTTATTGAGTCTGTCATGAAAAGTAATTACATAATCTCACATATCTTTAACATGATGTCGTTGCAGTCCTCAACTTGACTACAATAAATACTGAAAAGTGGATCCCTTGGAAGCATCAAACACAAACAAGATATAAAGGTAGCAGAATCGGTTTTATTGAGTCTGTTCATGAGGGGTAATGTGAAGTGCAACACCTCTCACGCCTCCTAGCACCGGCTTAAGCGATATTCTACTTTAAAGCGACAAAGATTGGGCTTGATGATTCCAAAGGACCAGGAAGTAATAACACTACTAATTTGTAGTCGGGGCAAGTTTTTACGGCCGCCACACAGCACTCAACAAACGATTTTGTGAATGTCAATAAATACTGAAAAGTCTAGAACAACTAGTTGGAAAACATATAACCCATAAAAAGTTGCCCTTGGAACAATTTGTCGAAGTAGGGATAATAAATGATATCAAAATTAAGTTGACCTCTGTTGTAATAAATATTGCATATTATTTCTCCATTTTTAATTGCAATATGCAATGGAGAAAAGAAGTGACAGTATTAGAAATACTAGCTTCGTTAAATTGAAGTTCTTTAGGGTATATATTTTATATCATAGTAGAAAAAAATGTGTCATTGTTTAATATATCATCCAGATACCGTGAGGTGTTATTAAAGGCTTCATTGACATCAACCAGAGTATCTAGTGAAAGTAAATACACAAGTCGGAAAGGAAATGTAGCATTCCAAGACAAGAAACAGCCAAAATCAGGCATCGATAAAGCAACAATTACAGTGATAAATAGTAGCCAAGGTATGCGACATCTAAAATATAAAAGGGGTTGATAATAACTGCCTTGTAAATATCAATGTCAAAAAAGCCACCGGTGTTTAAACGAGATTCTAGGATGAACTAATCCTCACTCTTACCCTATGGTCATCCCAATAAAACGGGACAGTGGAAATAAAGAAATACCCGCCAGTCTACATCCTCTGAAAAAGGAGGCAGTATTGATAGGCAATATAAATACCAACACAAAGATGATCATGTATATATGAATATTAAAAGAAAAGCATAGGCAGTTACAAAGCAAGTACTCAATCATTTGGCAGAAGAAATAGATATAAAATTCGAACAGGAAAAGTAGCATTCAAGGATGACAGTCCACCACAAACACACACAGAAACAAAGAACAACTTTAAAGATGAATAAAAGGCCAAATAAGATATCACAGACACAAACGGGTTGACAATAGGCCTACCGCCTTGGAACGGTCAGTAGTAAAAAAGGTCACTGGGGGGTTTAAACCAGGTTCTAGGGTGCACCAAACCTCTCACACTCTACTGGTATCCCAATAAAACGGGACAGAGTCGGAGAAGCCAGGACAACACGAAAACAAACCATTAAAGGCAAGACAAATAAAATTGGAGACAACAATCAAACGCTACCGTCTATTCAGGATTTAGTTTGACGTCATCCAGCAAAGAGGTTATTATTGTTTAAAAACTTATATACAAAACACAGAAATTTAAAGTAATAAAATTATTAATGCAGTTTGTAAACCCCTTTTATGCAGGGTTCTCCTGCGACACACTATTGATTTATTGTTAAACTGGCCATTGCATATCATATGGTAAATATAATTATCTTTGATACACGCACGTGATCTCCGATGTGATATTTTAGTGGACGACAAAGCAATGATCCTGAGAGTCTACCTTATTGCTAAATTGTATGTTACGAGGGGTTTTGAAATGTTAGCTGGTGTGCGTTGCCTGTGCAGTGTGGTGGCGTTAAAACGTCTCCAAATGCTTGACATCAGAACTGTTATTCATTCCGATCTTTTGAGATCGCTGAGCTCGATATTTATAAATAGATATCGGTGGTACATTCTCTAATATTTTTGTTTTCTTACCCTAATTTCGAATACGTGGTTCCACTACTTTAACAGTTCTGCTATTTTATCACCTGCTAATATGTCTGCTCTTTAATCTATTCTGCTGACTGTTACTTGTTAAACGCAGGATTCGTAACGTCTGCTCACAACTCCCAACTAAATTCCATTTGTTTATTTCGCCCATTGTTTTCTCGTTTAGGGCAAATCTGGGACCTAACGCTCTGATCATGGATTAGTATGAAAATACCAAGTTGATGGTTCCATGTTCACATTGTTCATCGTCATACGCATACCATCTTCGGGATGGTTCACATTTTCGTACTATTGACAACAAAAAATGATCAAAAATGACGGAAAAAATATGAAAAAAATATTTCCTTAAAATTTGGTATGTTACCACCTTAAATCCTACATTATATCCATATCTACTAGTATGGAAAAAATGAAACAATTCTGTTGTCAAATAAAACTATGATTTAACAAATAAAATGTTTAGACTTAAAGATGTCAAAACTTGCCCAGCCAACATCTCCTTAAATAGGATCTCCCTCAAGGGTGGATTTATATAAGATAACAATTGACAGTTATTATAATTATAAATAAGCATTTATGGAGAGAGATATATGACTTTTCTTTTCTTGCTTCTAGTTTTATACATGCTTTGTATTTCACTGTGTTTTTGGTGATATTCCTACTGTTGGATTTTAGACCAATAAACCATTTGATTTGATTTGATTTGTATATTCGTTCCTCAGCAATTAGTACGAGACTAAAATGAATGCTGTGACGTAAAATGAGTACATTATGTAAATGGCTTTTATATATATGTTTAAATATAAATTAAATGAAAAATTACCGCTGTCGGGAATGTTGGTAGTGATAAAATTTGTACTCAGAAAACATGTTCAAACTTATCTTCTTAAAAGCTAAACATTATTCCGAACTCTAGATTTGATTTCGACTCTCCTAATAAAAAACCGACAGCTCCTGCCAACTTGGGAATACGTTGAAATATGATGTGACATGTTATACATATTGTCATACTACTTTATGATCTCTACTGGTTATTCATAGTGCATTCACCATCACAGTAACGCAAATTAGAATCAGACATATCTAAACTAAAGTCTGCCTTTTTAGTTTAAACATGTTTAGAGGCCAGTAGCGAATAATATCCTATAAATAAACTAAACATATTATCGGCTTCAACTTAAAAAACAAGTGGCTTATCATGACTCATCTTAATCGGGGTTGAACAAAAACGAAAATGAACACATAACCCCACAAGTTATTATCTCATACCAATATAAAAGCATATATAAAAGTCGAACAGGAAATGTAGCATTCAAGGACCACAGTCAACCACGCACACGCACAGAAACAAGTTACAAAGAAAAAAAGAAGGCATTATAAGACATTACAAACATAAAAGGGTTGACAATAGGGCTACCGCCTTGGAACGGTCAGTGGCAAAAAGGCCACTGGAGGTTTAAACCAGATTCTAGAGTTCACCAAACCTCGCTCTTACCCTATTGTCCTCCCAATGAATAACAGGCAATACAAATAAAACATATAAATGATCTTGTATACATGTGTATCATATAAAAAAAAAGCATAGAAAGCAACAAAACAAGTATTCAATGACATGGCGGAAGCCAGGCAACAAAAGAACAAATCGTTAAGAGTACGACAAGACAAGACTTAAGACAAACATCAAAAGCTATCGTCTTATGAAAATTTAGTTAGACGTCATCAGAGGGTCAGTTTAAGAAGAGTTCATCTACTTTAATTGTAGAATACAATGGAGGGTTGCGACGAAATGAAATGAAAGAACACCACATCGGAAACTTAATTTATATTTATAAATATTCACGCAAACCTATTTGTAATTGAATTGAATATAAACATAAACTTTCGGCGAACAAAGCATATATTATGTCGTATAAAACTACTTGATATGGTTGCTTTATTTTTTTATTTTTTTTTATTATAACGGTCGTCATATTGGATGACAAGCGAAAACATAATTCAAAATCGGACATTTTCAAAAATCACTCAGCAGTAACCTTATGAGTGTCAGTTATAGGCACATAAATAAGCATTTAACATTGACCATAGTTGCAAACAGTTAAGGCTGCATGGTGTTGATCAATTGGTTCCTTGTTTGTACTACTGACCGAAGCCATTTTGCTATTGACCCTTCAAAGTAGGGAAACCTATGGTCAACCTTTTTATGTGTATGATGTTATACCTTGCCTTTTATTTATCTTCATTGTTGATTGTTTCTATGCGTGTTTTTAGTTGACTATGATCCTTGAATGCTACTTTTCCTGTTCGACATTTATCTACTTTATATCTTCACCGTTGTCCGTCTTCGTCCGTTAACGTTTACCTCGTTAAGACAATATGGCCTTCATCCTATCTTTACCAAACTTGTCTAGATTGTTTATATCAATAAAGTCTCAGACAAGTTCAAATACTTGCCAGATCGGATAAGGAACGTCGAAGTAATGATCTTTGATTTGGTTAAATCTGTTATGTTTTCCTTGGTTTTGACGTATAGAACCTTCATTTTTCATCTGATCTTTACTAAACGCGATCAGACTGTTGATGTCAGTGAAAGCTCGGTAAATTGGATTAGTTTACGCTGGATTTATTGACCTTGATTTTGTAAAATGGTTCATATTTTGCTTTGTTGAGATGAAAGGGCCTTCATTTTTGGCGTTAGATCTTTACCAAACGTATCGTGATTTTTTATTTCAATAAAAGCTCGAAAAGTTAAAAAAACAGATAAATCGGATTATTAACATCACAATTATGGCTCCAGATATAGTTAAATATGATATATCTTGCCTCATTAAGACTACAGAGTCTTCATTTTGAATCTGATCTTTACCAAATCTAAGTCAAATTGTTGATTTGTTAAATTGACGCTTGGACAAGTTCGAAAAGCAGCTAGTTCTTGTTAGTAATGACACAGTAATCGTCCTTGATTTATCGAAACGTGCTATATTTTATTCCAATTAAATGTGCAGCTACTTCATTTTTCATCTGATCTTTACCTTACTTGTTCAGAAAGTTAGTATCAATAAAAGCTATTTTTAATGTCCATGCCTGACTCACATCAATCTCTACACGCTCCCCATCCACACTCCACTTATTTTGAATGGTTTATTTCGTGAAGTTATCTCGGTTATTCAATACTTTGCTATTTCAAATTTGTAGCTACTACATTTGCATCTGATATTTACACAACTTGTTGAGGATATTAATATAAATAAATCTGTGAAAAATAGCAATGACTCACATATATCTCTATTCCCCTAAAACCCCTCATACCCTCACTCCCCACCCACCATTTATCATTTATTATTATAATTATCTTTTTTTCTTTTCTTTTTTAGTCATAGAAAAAAGAGGGACACTACCCTATAATCCCATGATAACTAGAGTTATATGACAAGGATTATCACAACCTGACTTCTGTGGTGACGTGATTTACAAACTTCGTAAGATCATTGACATGATCACTTTCATACTATCTTAGTTAAACTTGTCTACAGTTCGCCATTAAGCTTTCGTCTTTAATTGTGCGGTGACAGGCCAGATTGTGGTCCCTATGATGACGTCTACCTAAAGCCCAAACAAAGTAAGGTGACGTTTGATGTTTGTCTGCCTTCTTGTCTTGTCGTGTCCTAAATGTTTTTTTCTCTTGTTGTTCTGGTTGCTGCCAAGTCATTGAGTATCTTCATATTGGCTTTTTAGGCTATTATCTTTTATATTTATATATGCACGAGCATCTTTGTGTTTTACCTACTTGTATTGCCTATTAATGCTGCCTTGTTGGTTAGAGAATAGTTCATGGCGGGGATTTCTTTATTTACACTGTCGCTTTTTATTGAAAGACAGTAGAGTAAGTGTAAGGTTTGCTGCACCGTAGAGTCTAGTTTAAACACCCACCTATTTAGACTTCTGTGTTTTATATGATGTATACATGATCATTTATGTGTTTTACTTATATTGCCCATTAATGCTGCCTTGTTTGTTAGAGATTATAACCTGGCGGGGATATCTTTATTTACATTGTCTCGTTTATTGGGATGCCAAAGGGTTTGGTGCACCGTAGAACCTGGTTTTTAAACCCACAGCGGCCTTTTTTGCCACTGACCGTTCCAAGATGGTAGCCCTATTGTCAACCCTTTTTTATGTTTGTGACGTCTTATGCCTTTATTCCTTATTAATACTGCCAATAATGTTTGTCTTTTACTGTGTTCTGTGAAAGCTGCATTTCCTGTTCGACTTTATGTTATTTTTATAAAATCGTTAACACTCTTGGTCCTACTTTTATATATCTGATATATGCTAAACTTGTTCAGAGCGTTCAAAGCTCAGAAATGGAATTTCCTCCTCACCCGCCACCACCCTACACCGCCCCGCCCGATCCACATGCCGATTTCATTGCAGCTATTTATTTTACTTGATTTGAACCACATTTGTCAAAACATGTGTATCAAAGAGATAAAATCATCAAAACACCTTACGGACACAGACAGTAGAACGACACAAGTCCTCTTGTTTATTTATTGGATCGAAAACCTATTTCTTACCATTTCGATGTCTTCTTTTTGCAGTATATCGATACAATTTATTAGTCGGCGGCAGTCCCTAGTCCCTTTTGCTATTATATCAAATTACTTTTGAACAGATTACATCCTTGCACAGCTGATACACGTATCCACGAAGAGTGTTTGATTGCTATCTTGCTTTAACCAGATACAAGCTAATGCCTAAATGTATAGCGTTTAATGTGTCTGCTGCATACATTTTCGGAAAGAGGTTATTTCAAAGTTAACAGCAATCAATCAAACTTATATTTAGCTGTGTATTTGGAAGATTCGAATTAATAATCTTCGTAAAGTTCAATAAAGAAAGAAAAAGAGTGTTGTTTACTAATAACAAAATGAGTAATAAATAAACATTAAAATTGTTCTATAAACAATACATAGGTCCTTAACAATAAGATACTATGATAAATATAGATAAAGTAACAAACTGTTAGTCAGTACTAAACAGCATTTTAGTAACGGCGAGAGAACAGGTCTCAATACGATTTTATGTTCCGCCATATCGAAAAGAGTAATTTGTTTAATGAATTATTGTTCACTCATTTTGTCATTGATAAAACATATGAAATTGCTTATCCTATCTCACTATTTCGAACCTTACTGGCGATATTTTCTTAATGTGTTTACCTTTACTGACAGAACATTATATTCATCAGTAGCTCTCTGTGAAATAACGCAATATTTAGTATAAAATGTAAAGAAAAATATTTACATCCAATAATATAAATATAACCTTAACATCCATCATTTAAAAATCCAGTAAATTCGTAAGTAGGACAATTAACATGTCGCCAGTAGTCAATCATTTATCCATTTCAACAAATCAAACCTGAACGATACCTGGGGACAAATAACAGCACGTGTATAAAGCACGTGCAGCTATGTTATATAAACTATTGTCAATATACTCCGACATCAACAATATGGCGGAGATATCTAAGTACTGGCGGCATGTCAATTGCAGGTGTATCTTTTTAACAGAAATGAATGATTCAGAGCTTTTCAAAATGTTATGATTTCATCACAATGTGTAAAAAGTGCAAAAAGTAAAAACGTAAAAATTACACAATCACCCACAGGGAGAGAGCGAGAAAGATACCCCTTAAATTCACTATTTTTAATCTAATGATACCTTAATCCGAACGTTAGTGAGATTGTGAAAAGTATATATAGTTCGAAGTCTTCAGCATTTAACAATTCATAAACGTAGCCAACATAACTTCCCTTGAGATATTACAAAACACACGCTATTATAGAAGACTGCACGAAAACTGTTCATATCCAGACATGTTAGTAAGAGTAAACAAAACTGCCGCCAGACTCTCATAATTTGTCTTGTCTATTTGGGCGAAGAAGACGGGATAATAACGAGGACTGGGCACAAATAAAATCGATTAAAGCTAACCTGAAGGCCTTAATGCCTACTGAGCGTTCCAAGTCGGTAACCCTGTCTTCACCACCCTTTCTGTTGTATTTCATCTTTTTCATTGCATAATTAATTGAATATTGCTCCTTGTTTGTAGTATAGTGTGGACCTACAAGGCCATTGTGTTTGGACGATGTGGTTTCTATAGGACCCTATATCTCATTTTTGTGTTCCAAACTACCATCCTGTCCGTATTGAAAATTTCCATTTGGAGCTTTTATTTATCCACACTTTTAATCTTAAATCAAAAGTTGATAAGTAGTATAGATAGTGAGGGTACAGGGCCAGTTTCCCTCCCCCGCGACAAACAATCAGCTGTTATCAGTTGCCTCCAGTTGCCCTTAACACAAAGTTGCAAACGCCAAATGACGATGACATGCTTGCTTCCAGACCCCCTCGCAACTATACAAACTGCTTGATTGCCCTTCGCTTGGGAAGAACTTTACCAAAACCCCCACTATCTATAATTTTTTGCAAATAACTAAAACATTTGCAACTCATTAAGCAAAGTCAGACGGAACAGGACAGTAGTCTTCATCATCGCTCTGCATATCATTTTTTACCATGGAGTATTTTATTTTCCTACACTTTGCTATTTTGTATTTTAGTTCAATAATCTCTTCTCTGTTTTTATCCAGCTCAAGTTCATAATTATCCATTTCAACTAGCAATCGTCTGTTTTTGGTGTCCATAAAATCATCATGAACTACTTCATATTCTACTTTGAGTTGCTTGCTTGTCATTATTGTTTTCTATATTTATATTTTAAATTGTTAGGTTTTCTGCAAACCTTTTCTAACTGTTCTTGTTCCATTATATATAATAATAATATATATAATTATTTTTAACTCTTATTTAATGTTTTCAATATCCTTAAATTAATTAAATTAACTATTAAACCCAACTATTGAAATCCTCATTGTAACCCTTCCATTTAATCAATGCTTGTTTCTTTTTGTAATCACGTCGTATTACTTTTTCAATCCTGAATATTTCTTGCTTTGCTTTTACCATTTCTAATTCATAAAAGCTTCCATCAATGTTTTCGTTGTTTCAATCTTTTATTTTGTATGACACATGATTTGTGTTTTGAATTTCATCAACAACAAATATTTCCTCAGTCCAATTTGGGGTATAACCGTTCTCAAACGTTCTTTTATTTTTGCTGATTCTAACATTATCCCCTATTTTAAACTTTGTCTTAATTTGATTACTTCTTATTTTTCCATACAAGTTGAAATACACTATTCCTTTATTTTTCTCATCACTGGCCTCAATCGGCGTCATTTTAATACTCCGGCGTGTTATATTTTTTTATATTTATAACCATCGCCTGTAGCACGTCTAAATATGTATTTGTATTGTTAGCTGTAAAATATTTCCACATCTGTTCTTTTAATGTCCTGTTAAATCGTTCAATTACTACAGCTTTTCCGAAATTAAAAGTGTGATAGATTTCGATATTATTATCACTAAGGAATTGCTTAAACGTCTTGTTATAACACTCCACACCTTGATCAACCCACAACAATTTACACTGTCTTCCTGTACTGATAATCTGTTGAAACGCTTTGGTAATTTCTAAACCAGTTTTATTTGGAACCAGCACAACCCACGCAAATTTACTAAACACATCAATAACAGTAAGCAAATATTTAGTACCTTTATTATACTTTGAAAACGATTGCATATCAACCAAATCAGCAGACCATATTTTATCAATTTCATTAATAATCACACGGCGTTGAGTGAACTTTCTTTGTATAGGCTAATGAAGTTCATCTGCTTACTTGTCAGTCCATTTCAACGCCTTTTCTAGTTTTTTGAGTTTCCAAGACCAAGTGTATATTTTGTACTAAGTAATAGACAGAGTCTGGTCTCAGCGAGTTGGCTTATTTAAACACCGAGATGGGCGTAGCCCATCGAGGTGTTTAAATAACCAACGAGCTGAGACAGACTCTATCTTTTTTGTAGCATGGTGTACCTAGTAACACTGTGACGTCATAGTGACCGTACTCTAAATTCCAATATCCGGTAGTTGTAGTACGGTGTAACCACGCCCCTTTAGTTACCCTAAATTAAACGATTTAATGCTCTGCATTCATCAAAGGAAATGTCACCGACCATGCTACAATAACTGGTTTCACTATCAAATTCTTAGCAATCTTTTCTCCAATAGTTTTAGACTTACTAGATTTCAAACCAGCAAGCATATTTTTATCACACGTTGATTTATTACTAGGATTTTCATCATAACAATAATCATGATCTTTACAAACAGCATCTAATTCATTTACCGGTTCTCATCTATCAAGTGGATTATCAGGACCACACTATTTATAACCAGGAATTGTTAACCCCTTTTAGGTAACAGAGGAAGCATAGCTTTATGAATATCAATATTACCACCTTCTGTGTTTTTAACAAACTTTGTTTTAGTAATACCACAAGATGCACAAGTTGCTCTTACCATTTTCTACCATTTTTTTGCTAAAACATACTTAGGATCAACATTTTCAGTAACCGTTTTTCCTTTTATACAATAACTCATATATAAATAAGATTAGACCAAACTTCGTTTATAAAATATGATTTTATGATGTTTTCATTTTCTACTGGTTTGTAAGGTTTTTATAATTTGTAAAGAATATCATACGTACTATTTCCTTCTTGTAACTTTTTAATGAAGAATAGACAGAAATATCCACACAATACACTTGTTTTATCTTGATACTTAATAGCATTGTATTTTATGTTGGGTATGTACGTTAAAACTTCTTTTGGTAGGCTTAGACCAAACGGATCGAAGTAATAAGTATCATAGAAACAAGTCCAGTGTGTACCAGGTCCAGTATGATCATCAAGATTAATTATACCGGTTTTTTCTTTATTTTGTTTTGTTGGTAATTTGTTTTTGCTGTACACCCCACTGAATTTCTGTATACCTAGCTGCTTAACCCATTTTATTATATCTAAGTTAGAGATAGGTTCATTTTTAAAATTTAATTTTTTTTTACAAATGGGATACTTATGTATGGTATAATTTGTGAGTCTTCTTGTAAACCATTTCCATAATCAACTCTTAGTCCTTGTCCTCTTCTACTTGCAAACATTTTCCAGTTAAGCCACTAATAAGAGATCCGATCAACGGAATTCATAATGATGCAAGAAGCCCTAGAAATCCCCCATCCTGCTATTGTTTTTTTGTTAGTTTAACAGGGCAGCGACCTTTTGACTTTTCTATTTTATATTTTTGTGCAGCTGTTAATTTATTTGATGCGAGAAGTGTTTGTTTTTTATCACTAGGAACAGTTGCCGTTACGTCTTGCTGTTTTTTATCACTGGGAACAGTAACCATTTTATTACTAGAAGCACTTGCTAGTACGTCTTGCAGTTGTTTTTTGTTAGTTTAATAGTGCAGCAACCTTTTGACATTGCTATTATTTTTTTTGTGCAAGTGTTAATTTATTTCATTTTAAAAGCGTTTGTTTTTTTATCAGCAGGAACAGTTACCATTCCATTTCCAAATAATTTACCAATTCCCGTACTTGCCAGACCACTGAGTGCCCCTGTTGCTAAAGGCCCTTATATCTTCGGAGCAAATCTAGCAACTGTTGGTAATATTGTTTTAAACCAGCTAATGCACCTAAAAAGCCTCCATTTTTAGACTGAGACCTCATTTGTGATTTTGATATACCTATATCTAATCCCCGTCCATTAGATTTAGCTTTGTTAATATTGTTTATCTGGGTAGCTGTCAGCGACAAGGGGAAATTCCCAGTTAGCTGGTTATTTTTTAACCTGAGTGTTAATTCACTCTTGTTCTCATAAGCCCTCGCTAAACTATGTTGTTGGCCATCTAATAAATTTACTGAATAATTTACGTAAGTCATATATATTATAAGTTCGATTAAACAATAACCAATTAATTTCTTATAGCATCAGTAACTACATCTTCTTCATAGAGAACCGGAGCATAAACTTTGTAAGGAGCCCCCGGTGGTATATTTAGTTTATATCTCAAACTTAGTTGTTTCGGATCAATACTACATTCATTTTCCTTGTTACTCAAATCGAAATGTATCATTCTGAAAAGAGTTTTAAAATTACTCACGTTTAGTAAAGTTCCAGTGTTTTTATCATTTTGTTTGTAAGAATAATTAATAACATCTCTAAATATTTTTTATGATATTAGCATAACTATATTCTGTTTCTCGATAGTAAACTCCATTTCCAACTTCCAATCTAGTTGTTTGTAAATAGCAAATAGTATTAGCAGTATTTACCTTAAACGTATCCAAAAGATGAGGAGTTTGTGTTTGAGAAGAACTCTTGTCTGTTACCAGCTGTTATCTCGAGATTATGCAGCAGTCTTATTGTCTAAATAAAAGTATTCGTTTGTTCCGGTTGTCTTTACATAATCGTCAGACATTTCAAGCAAGCTTTTGACATTAACAAATCTGTGAAGATTATTTCCATCGTAAACTATTTTTCCATTTTGCTTTACTTGCATTTGATCAATCAGTGAAGCTACAACGTTAATTACAGCAATTATGTCAGCGTCTGAAAAGCAGCTCCATCGACAAGCTTGTTTACTTGAAAACTGATTTCAAAATATGCGTTATACCAATCAAAGTAAGAACTTCTGTCATTTAAAGTAAATTGATAGCCACTTTTCATTTGTTTGGTATTATTTCCTGGTTGTGCTACTGGGGTATCTAACTGAATAGGTACATGTTCATATCTAGTATTGTATTGATTACTTCGAAACATCTATATATACCAGTAATTAGATTATTTTCTATTAATTAATCGATTAATTCTAACATGAATTCCTCTTCCGGATAGTAATCTGTTAATTTTTGCATTTACATCTTCTTCAGTTTTAGCTACAACTTCTTTTTTGTTATCAGCCTTTGTAAGTTCTTTTAAAATTATTTCACCTTTTGGTTTAGGTTTAATAACTGAAACTAATTTATCAGCAGCCATTTTACCTACCTCATCTCCAAGTTTTTTAGAACCAGTCTCTATGATTTATTTACCAGCAGTTTCTAATGCTTTCTTACATGCTGTTTTAACAGTCCCACTAAATATCTTTGAGCCAACTTTTGAAAAAATGTCAAATATGCCAGCTCCAGTTAATCGGTCAACTTGAGTATATGTTCCCGTACTAGTGTCATAAACGTTTTTTAAACATGTCTCATGAACAGACTCAATAAAACCGAGTCTGCTGCTTTATTCTCTGAATTGTGTTTGTTGGTCTCAAAGGATCACCTTTATCAGTATTTATATATTACATTAATTCCTTCAAAACAAATCGAAATGATGTCTGGACATCATTAAGATTAATAATTTTGCCGGAAAAATCGGTTATGTAAATATGAATACTGTTAATTATCGTTTTGTTTACTTCACAGAACCCGACTCTTGTCGGTTCATCTTTAAAAGGATACGATCTCGTAAGATCAGCTGTACTTATTTCATAAATGACATCCTCGTATGATCCATCAACAATAGAATTACTTATCAAATCACAGTGGATATACAATGTATCGATAGAATTTGTTATGTTCGGTGTTACAGTTCCAAATTTAGTTTCTCTAATAACTGTATCTTTGTCAAACCCGATCAAGGTGTGAAAGTTTGTTTCTCTTAAATCAAGCATGAACTTATTATGCATGGTAACTATACATTTGAACTTGATAAATCAAACTCAATTTTTATCGGGACAGGTGAGTCATCGGTTAAATCACCATTTACATTCAATGTTTCTTTTATGTAATTATCGATATCGGCATAACTGTAATTTCCATTTGTAAAAATAATACTTTTTCAATCTGTTCCATTGTTATACCTTATCACTTTGTTATTAAAATCCTCACTAATATTATACCATGAGTAAGTCATGGAATTAATCTTATCAAGTACAATACCATACTGTTTGTTCCTGCCTATTATTAATGGTCTATCAAATACAGTTGTAAAATTACTCGGTGTATTTGAACTATTAATTCTTGAAGCTTTTTCTGATGATAATGCAATTTTTTGTTCCATATAATAAAGGATGGATAAAATTAATCACTTAAATAAAATAGTTTAAAACTTGATTTTTCAAAATTGAAAACTTGTTATGTTCCATATCTGATCTGAAAAGAATAGTACATGGTTTGACATATTCTTCAAATGTTTCTTTTAATATTCGTTTGTCATTTTCTTATTAACGGATGAAGATGCTTTCTGGTATCACCCTGTGACAAATAAATAAAGAAACTTTCTACGTTTGCTCCTGTATAAGTAAAATCTATTTCAAATACATAACGGCCTTCTTTAAAAAGTTCTAAATAATTTGACAAAGAATATTTTTTATAATATTCTTCAACTTTTATAAGTGGATTGTCTATAAATGTAAACGCATGAAGAAAAGCACCACGTTTGGTTCTTTCAAGTGTTTTTGTGTCGGACATGATACATAATCGGAGCCATCTTGAATAATACTTACTCCATCTATCGTAAATTCAACAAGTAAAATCCGGCTTAAATAGTCTACTTTTACTTTCAACCCATCAATTATACCAAGAATTGTCGTGTGGCGACTATCAGACTTTTGATTAAATTGTTTCAATGAAGCTATTTCACCATCAAAAGCTTTGCTTCTTTTATCCTGAGCAGCTTTCAATTGCTTTGAAGCATCATCAATAGCAGTTTTAAGTTTATCAGTGTCAACCAGTTTGCTCAGAGCAGTCTCCAGCGTCTTGCTGCCAACCATTTTCTTTTTTATATCTTCAAACTCTTTACTGGTATTGCCAACGTTAGTGTTTATCTGTGCATTTAATATTTTAATTTGAGTTAATTCGGTAGTAAAAGCAGTTCTCATTTGTTTTGAAGCATCGGCAATAGCAGTTTCTAGTTCATTGTTACCAACCATTTGTTTATTGATTTCTCCAATCCGTGTATTAATATTTTGAACACCAGATCTTATTTGTTCACTTAATTTCTTGTAGTTTTCACTCTCTTCCAATCCATCTTCTTTCTTTTCTAATTCTTTCAAAGCATCACTCAAAAGTTTTATTTCATCTTTTAAACCGTTTTGAATTGCAATCATTTTCTTACGGTTTGCTTGTAACTTTGTTTGTATTTGACTAAGTTTATCATCAACACCTGTTGTCAAATCTTTCATCATATCTGGAATATTATCAATATTATAATCACGTATGATTTTTGTTATTCTTCTAACAGTAAATTGCTTTGTTGCTGCATCATCTGCTTTTTCTGGATTACCAACATCGATAATTTTATTATTATCCATGTTAAGATCACTTTTTAAAACATTTTACTGGTTTTTACATTTGTTAAGATAATTAACCAAATGTTTTTGTTTTACATACTCAGACAGCAAAATACCAGCATTTGTAATATTAACACTGCCAGTAGTAGCAATCCAGATACAGAAAGTCGTATTGCTTGTCAGTTGCTTTTTTATACTGATCTTTGCTGACATCTTGTTCTCTAGAAAGCATGTTTATTTCATTTTTACTTGGAGTTGCAAAGAAGATGTAATGAGAGCAATTCAGCCGAATGTCTTTAGGGGTTTTGTAATAAAATTGAGATAAAATAAATTACACAACGATTTTTCTTCCATGGATAAAATAATTAATAATATCATTTTGGTTGCGATCATAAATATAATCATCAAAAATAGCTATCGTTTGAGTATCAGAATCTAAATCATTCACATAGATAACTTGATCATTTGAACATTCTAATATGTCTTCGACTGGAATTTTATTCTTTGTTGTTATCTTTTCAAGTTTTTGTGACAAGACCTTGTACTTTAACAGTTCCAAGTTTTTAGCAAACAAGTAAATCTTATCATAGTACATTTTGCCAGAACCTGAATTACCGCATATAAGCATCCTAAAACAACAGTCTGGCATGAAGTTATATATCTGCTTGAAATTACTGTTGTCTGTCTTCATATCATAGTTTGGAATTTCGATTATAATAATACTTGGATAATAGGAAGATTATCTAACTATTATTATATGTCAAAAGTATATTGCGGAATAAAACAAATCCCTCGTGGTAAACGCCTTAGAACAGAACCAGAATGTTTTAAGGCTAATCAAGAAAGATGTTACGGAATGCAAAAGGTAGTTAAGACTGCAGTTGAAAAAGCAGTTAAAAAGCAGTCAAGCCTGCGATCAAAAAAGCAGTTGAACCTGCGGTTAAAAAAGCAGTCAAGCCTGCAGTTAAGAAAACAGTTAAACCTGCAGCAGTTAAAAAAGCAGTTAAACCTGCAGTTAAGAAAGCAGTTAAACCTACAGTTAAGAAAGCAGTTAAACCTGCGGCTAAAAAGAAAGCAGTTAAACCTGCGGCTAAAAAGAAAACAAAAACTACATAATACTCGATTTAAGTTATCTTAACTTGGTTTAACTTATATCAACTTATCTTAATTTATCTTAATTTATCTTATTTTAATCTAACCTTATATTATACATGTCTTTGTTAATATGGAAAAAATTAGCAGATAAAAAGCAAAAAGCGAGTGAGCTTGTTAAAGAATACGAGAATAAAGTTACTCAAAAAAGACTAGAAAAAGAAGCTAGTTGTGATTTCCATATCCTATCGTACTTTTCTCTGGTTCATTTTGTTTTAATCGGTTTTGTTTCTTTTTCTATTTTTAATATTTTAAATATTTTCTGAAAAATGTATTGAAATTTGAATGATCTTTTTCGACCTTCTATTTGATCCAAAACCTTCACAATTTTGTAAAACAAATCTTCAAATATTTGTCTATTTTAAGAAGAGGAAATCATATACTACCAAGTATTTATCTAAATAGTACTTTCTGTGGTAAGTAGTTTTCTTTTGGTTTTAGTTGTAACCTGTGATGAGATTATAACCATTGTGAGTGCCACAATTAAGGCAAACACGCTCGTTATCGAAAACTGCACGAGTATCGTTACAATTTATACATGCATAAGCACACTTGTAACACAGCTTGGCTCTGGTACAATATTTACAACGCTTCTTTTTATTTTTTATTATTTGTGTAAAATAAGATACAATCTATGCACACCCCAGGAGGGAGGATCAATAATATCTAAAACTCTTTTACAATATTTGCAATTCATTATATTATAATATAACATTATATATTTAAATATAGGCTTGAAGAAATATTATCTTATGTAATATTATAATGGAACAAGTAGAAAAGAAAATCAAAAACTTTAAGAAAGATCAAATGGCATATGCTCGAGTGGTTGATTTTGAAGATATGAATAAACCCGACACGGAATTGATGTTTTATACATACTATAACGAGTGGTTAAAAAGGTAATCTCCAAAGCATATGATCTGAACTTACCATGGAAAATTAAAAACAGTGGCAAAGAGATTACACACTTGTTGTAAGAAAACAATCTCATCTGCGACTTATGGTGTCATAAATAAAGATTCTTTTATTGCTTACTATGACATCGTATTAAAACATGGAATTGATATTAAAATTTATGCTGGTTGAAAAATAATATAATATAACGAGGGAATAATTAATAAAAATAATTATAGGCTTAAAAAAGAAATCTCATGTAATATTATATAATGGTTACAAAAGAACATAGCATGTTTCAGAAATTGAAAACATGGCTAAGAAGTTGCAAAAAAAATTAAATCACCACCAAAAACATAAAGCGAAGTTTTAAAAATTGAAAAACTTGTTAAAGAAGCTGTAAAAATTGTAAAATCACCACCAAAAAAAATTAGCAAAGTTTTGAAAATTAAACAATCACCAATACAGTATAGCAAAGTTTTCCAAGTTGATATTTTTTGGAAAGATAAACCACTACAGCAATTTTGGTTTACAAAACAACTTGTTATAAATGTCCTTGAAAAGGAATTGGAGCAAACATACGGTCTTAAAATGAATGTTGTTTTAAAAGTTTCTTTAAATAAAGTAGCACATGATAATAAAAAAGGTAAAATAACCACTTATAAAACAGCTTATTTTGCTACCAAAGTAGAATTAATCATAAACAAAACTCAAATTGATTTTGCACTAATTAAAGCAGCTATGCAAATAATGAATAAAATTGGCAAATGGCTTTCTGAAGGAAGTGGTTGGCAAATTACAACAGTTCATGCACACTACATAAATCGAGTAAAGTACAGGCCTTTGCGATGTAGCTCTTATTTGAATTTACCAAAGGAACTGCAACACCACAAAAAAGGTTTAATAAATATAAAAAAATGAAAACGATAACGAATGCTTTAGATGGTGTCATTTGGCTTATAAATTCCCTGATCATAATAAACCACAAAGAATAACAAAGTGCAAACATCATATTGCTGATCTTGATAACAAGGGAATATCCTGTTACAATACAACAAATCCCAAAAATCGAAAAACAAAACAACATTTGTTTTAACATATTTGGATATGAAACTAATCAAGTATACCCTTTGCACATATCAAAAAATAAAGCAAAAGAAACTTGTGATATGCTTTTAATAAATGAAGAAGAAAAAATTATTATATCTGGATATAAGATTTTAACAGGTTAATGTTTAATCAAACATTACATTCAAATAAAAAATGGTTTTGGAAAACATGCTTGCCGTTTGTCATATATGCTGATTTTGAGGCGATAACTGAAAGTATTTCTTCAGCATCAAACAATTCTTACAAATCATATACAGAAGCATATCAAAAGCATACTGATTGCAGTTATGGGTATAAGGTTGTTTGTTGTTATGATGAGCGATATTCAAAACCAGTTGTAACGTATAGAGGACCAAATGCTGTTTACACGTTTTTGGAAAAAATGATAGAAGAAGAAAAGTGGTGTAAAACAACTATGAATACACATTTTAAGAAAGGTTTGGTGATGACGACGAAAGAAGAAGCTAGATTCCAAAACTCTAAATCATGCCATATTTGCGGTAATGGTTTTGTAACAACTCTCAAAAAAGATGACCCAGGTCGTACAGTAGCATATGTAAACTCTGTTAGAAAAGTTAGAGATTATTGTCATATAACTGGAAAGAAGAGGGGCTATATATGTAATATTAATTTCAGGCTGACTAGAAAAATACCTGTTGTATTTCATAACTTGAAAGGATATGATTCTCACTTTATAATGCAACACATCGGAAAGTTTAAAAAATAAATAAATGTTATACCGAATATCATGGTAAAGTATATGGCTTTTATGTTAGGAAAAAGTTCAGTGTTTATTGACAGTTTCCAGTTTATGTCTCAATCGCTTGATAATTTAGTAAAAAACATCCCCTCGTTTCAATACACCTCGCAAGAATACTTTGATGACAAGCTGGAATTAATAAAAAGAAAAGGCGTTTATCCTTATGATTACATGAACAGTTTTGAACGTTTCAATGAAACTAAATTACCTTGCAAAGATAGCTTTTATTCGCAATTAAATGATGAGCACATTTCAGA
The DNA here is from genome assembly GCA_037043455.1 of Cyrtodaria siliqua. Taxonomy (NCBI): domain Eukaryota; kingdom Metazoa; phylum Mollusca; class Bivalvia; order Adapedonta; family Hiatellidae; genus Cyrtodaria; species Cyrtodaria siliqua. Next base: position 108,644 of record JAWPHD010003299.1, on the reverse strand, counting down.
TGCAGATTATGAACACGTTAAAAAATATGGAAAACATTCAAGATTAAAAATATGGGAGAATATCATGATCTGTATCTCAAGACTGATGTGCTGTTGCTGACAGATGTTTTTGAAAACTTTAGAAAAATGTCTATTGAGTATTACAAATTAGATCCTTGTCATTACTTCAGTAGTCCTGGTTTAGCTTGGGATTCATGCCTTAAGATGACTGGTATCCAACTTGATTTAATAACTGATATTGATCAATATTTGTTTGTTGAAAAAGGATTAAGAGGCGGCACGAGTTATATTGCAAACAGATATTCACTGGCTAACAATAAATATATGAAAAACTATGGCAAGAAAAAGGAAAGCAAGAACATAATATATCTTGATGCTAATAACTTGTATGGGTGGGCCATGTGTCAACCGTTACCTACTGGCAACTTCAAGTGGGTTGATAAGTTTGAAAAAGTAAAATCAAATTACACTGTTCAGTGTGATATCGAGTATCCCAAGAAACTGCATGACTTGCATAATGATTATCCTCTTGCCCCGGAAAGTTTAAACATAAAAGATGAGTGGTTGTCAGACTATTGTAAAAATGTAAAACAAAAGTTCAATTTAGGACATTGCAATGTTAATAAACTTGTTACAATACTAAAAAATAAAGAAAAGTATGTCGTGCATTTTAGAAACTTAGAATTGTATAAAAAACTCGGATTAAAGGTGACAGAAATACATCGAATACTACAGTTTGATGAATCGAAGTGGTTAAAGACATACATAGACTTTAATACTGCTAAGAGAACAGCTGGTAAAAATGCTTTTGAAAAGGAATTCTTCAAACTGATGAACAATTCAGTTTTTGGCAAAACTTTGGAAAACTTGAGAAAAAGAATTAATGTTAAATTGACTCTCTTAAAATATGCAGCAAGACAATCATTAATTTCTTGTAAAATGTTTAATGAAAAAATATTTGTCATAAACAGAATAAAAGAACGATTAGTTTTAAATTGTCCTTGTTATGTTGGCATGTGTATTTTAGACTTGTCAAAATATTTGATGTATAATTTCCATTACAACTATATCAATATGATGAAAAGGCTAAGTTATTATTTACTGATACCGATTCCTTGTGTTATGAAATAAAAACAAAATATGTGTATGCAGACTCTTACAAAGATAAAGAACCTTTTGATAATTGTGATTATGATCCAAAAAGTAAGTTTCATTTTAGTGATAATAAAAAGGTTATTGGCAAAATGAAAGATGAAACTTGTGGTATACCTATTGTTGGATTTGTTGGACTGCGAAGTAAACAATATTCGTATATGTTAGATAATGAGGTTAGTATAAAAACATGCAAGGGTGTTAACAATTGTGTTGTTAAAAAAATATAACGCATGATAATTACAAAGAGATTTTGTTTACGGCAACAGAAGCTCACCATGATATGAAAGTTATTAGATCGCTAAAGCTTAACATAAGCAGCTATGTAATAAATAGAAACGTTTATCAGTTTATGATGATAAAAGATACATACTAGATAATGGACAAGACACATTAGCATAAAAGTAAAATACTCCATAGTAAACAATTATATGCAGGGCGATCATGAAGACTACTGTCCGGTTCCGTCTGACTTTCGATCTTTGGAGATCGCTGAGCCCGATACTTATATTTAGTTATCGGTGGTACATTTTCAATTTATTTTATTTTCTTACTTAATTTTTGATTCGGTGGTTCCACTACTCCGGCCTATAAAAGGCTCTGGGTATTGTTTAACCACTTATAGGATATGTTGTCTGCTTTTTAATTTAGTCTTTTGGCTGTTACTTGTGATACGCAGGCTTCATAACCGCTGCTCCCAACTAAATTCCATTATGTTTATTTCGCTCTTCGGGGCATTTAATTTTATTAGATACTGGGACCATACGCCGTACGACATGGGGAAGCATATAACTCCATGTCCACCGCCGTATGCATGCCATCTTTGGGATGGTTAAAATTGTGTACTATTGATTTTATGAATATTGAGTTCTGCTCAACCCGGGGCTAGAGGGCGTGAGCGGTAGCTAGCATATTTCACTACCGCTCATGAACAGTCTCAATCAAACCGAGACTGCAATATTTCGTATGTGTCGTGCTCGGCCGTTTCCAAAGGTCCATTATCATACTTTTTTATAGCACAGTGGCGTTGCTTGTGCAGTGTGGCGGCAGTAAAACGTCTCCCCGCGCTTGCAATCAGTACTGTTATTCATTCGATCTTTGTAGATCGCTGAGCCCGATACTTATATTTAGTTATCGGTGGTACATTTTCAATTTATTTTATTTTCTTACTTAATAATTTGGTGGTTCCACTACTCCGGCCTATAAAAGGCTCTGGGTATTGTTTAACCACTTATAGGATATGTTGTCTGCTTTTTAATTTAGTCTTTTGGCTGTTACTTGTGATACGCAGGCTTCATAACCGCTGCTCCCAACTAAATTCCATTATGTTTAGTTCGCTCTTCGGGGCATTTAATTTTATTAGATACTGGGACCATACGCCGTACGACATGGGGAAGCATATAACTCCATGTCCACCGCCGTATGCATGCCATCTTTGGGATGGTTAAAATTGTGTACTATTGATTTTATGAATATTGAGTTCTGCTCAACCCGGGGCTAGAGGGCGTGAGCGGTAGCTAGCATATTTCACTACCGCTCATGAACAGTCTCAATCAAACGGAGACTGCAATATTTCGTATGTGTCGTGCTCGGCCGTTTCCAAAGGTCCATTATCATACTTTTTTTATAGCACAGTGGCGTTGCTTGTGCAGTGTGGCGGCAGTAAAACGTCTCCCCGCGCTTGCAATCAGTACTGTTATTCATTCGATCTTTGGAGATCGCTGAGCCCGATACTTATATTTAGTTATCGGTGGTACATTTTCATTTTATTTTATTTTCTTACTTAATTTTTGATTCGGTGGTTCCACTACTCCGGCCTATAAAAGGCTCTGGGTATTGTTTAACCACTTATAGGATATGTTGTCTGCTTTTTAATTTAGTCTTTTGGCTGTTACTTGTGATACGCAGGCTTCATAATCGCTGCTCCCAACTAAATTCCATTATGTTTATTTCGCTCTTCGGGCCATTTAATTTTATTAGATACTGGGACCATACGCCGTACGACATGGGGAAGCATATAACTCCATGTCCACCGCCGTATGCATGCCATCTTTGGGATGGTTAAAATTGTGTACTATTGATTTTATGAATATTGAGTTCTGCTCAACCCGGGGCTAGAGGGCGTGAGCGGTAGCTAGCTAGCATATTTCACTACCGCTCATGAACAGTCTCAATCAAACCGAGACTGCAATATTTCGTATGTGTCGTGCTCGGCCGTTTCCAAAGGTCCATTATCATACTTTTTTTTGCTTAATGAGTTGCAAATGTTTTAGTTATTTGCAAAACAATAATAGATAGTGGGGGTTTAGGTAATGTTCTTCCCAAGCGAAGGGCAATCAAGCAGTTTGTATAGTTGCGATGGGGACTGGCAGAAAGCATGTCATCGCCATTTGGCGTTTGCATCTTTGCGTTAAGGCAACTGGAGGCAACTGATAACAGCTGAATGTTTGTAGCGGAGGAGGGAAACTGGCGCTATATCCTCACTATCTATACTACTTTTATATACCGCAATGAATTTTCCCAAATTGTAACACTTCAGTACCTTAATACGTGACACAATCCTTCAATTTACGATCATTTTCTTTATTTCATTTCATTCTTATTACGAGAAAATAGAATTCAAAGACGACAGTCAATCCAAACACACCACACACAGAAACAAAGAACAACATGATAGATGAATAAAAGGCAAGATTAGACACCACACACACAATAGGCTTGACAATAGGGCTACCGCCTTGAAACGGTCAGTGGCAAAAAAGACCGGGTTTAAAAACCAGGTTCTACGGTGAACCAAACCTCACTCTTATCCTTTGGCATCCCTGTAAACGGGACAGTGTAAATAAAGATATCCCCGCCAGGTTATAGTCTCTAACAAACAAGGCAGCATTAATAGGCAATATAAGTAAAACACATAAATGATCATGTATATATAATATAAAAACAACCACAAAGTAAGTACTCAGTGATTTGGCAGAGGTCAAAAGAACAAGAGAACAAGCCGTTGATGGTACGACAAGACAAGATTAAAGACAAACATCAAACGCTATAAGGATAAAGGTAGACGTCATCGTAGGTCCAACATATGGGTAATGACTATTCCTTTATCATTGCCTTCAGTTGGCAAAAGCGAAGAAATAAGGACATATTTGTTATAAATTATTTCGTTATTTGTCTATCGGTAGTTATCGAACATATTTCTGACCATTAATCAGGACACGTGTCTCAGCACCAAGTATTATTTCCGATTCCCATCATATACTCTCGTAATCATTGACATCCTATGTTTACTTGGCAACAATCCCCAATGTATTTGCTATCGGTGTGCATCTATCGTACTGAGAATTTATTCAGTACGTAAGTAATATCACATATATAGATTTTTATAAGAAACTGACGATGGAAAAACATATAAACATCCTATTAACGAGTTGAATGTAGCATTCTATATCACATAGTGATTGATCGCGCATGTAAATATTACGTTTCGTGAAATAGACGTGTATTTACAAGCATTTTTCGAGCAAGTGCATTTCTGGCATCTGTAACATTTTTAAAACCACGTTTTTCTATACAAAGTGCATTCTGACAATTTGTATTAAAACTTCAACCTTTCTTAGATCACGTTTCCGATAAAAGTAACATTTTCCATAACTTTGACTAAAAGTAAAACTGACATTGACGCGGCTCGTATGGTAAAACTGCTTGTTATGAATCTAAAAAAATGCCCGTATGAGAAGCAGATATAAAAGTCGAACTGAAAATGCAGCATTCAAGAACAACAATCAACCAAACTCTCGCATCGAAACAAACATCAATGATAAATAAAAGGCAAAGTATGTGACAACGCAACAGTCTACATAAATGATGCAGTCATAACTACACTGATGGTTTCATCACGTTACAATATGTTTGAAAGTTTAAAGAGCGGATTAACGTATTCCCAAGTTTTCCAATCAGACATCCTGTTTAACGGGAGATACATCATCATTAAGTTTCCCTTAGGAACAATCTGAGTGTACAATCAATACGTTTACGCATACATAGAGACACTCTGATCATGATTATTGTCATACTGTCTTTATTAAACTTGCTCGGAAGAGCTTATGAACCTATCATTTTGCAACGCAGTGCTTGTTTAGTGGTTGACCCATTAACTGTTCGCCACTATGCTTTCCTTTTTGTCTGAGATGATCTGACAGACGGTGGACATTATGATGACGTCTACCTAAATCATGAGAGCAGGGTAACGTCCGAATGTATATCTCTAATATTCTCTCATTTACAGTTCACAGCTATGCTTCCTTCCTTGATGTGCGGCAACCGGACAGACGTTTACCTAAATCCTTATAGGACGGTAGCGTTTGATGTTTTTCCCTAATCTTGTCTTGTCGTGCCTTTAATGACCTATTCTCCTTGTGCTGTGGCTTTTGCCTAGTCATTGAGTACAATCTTTGTGACTTTTAGGCGTTTTGTTTATATTCATATATACATTAACATCTTTGTATTATAGGTATATTGCCTATTAATGCTGCCTAGTTTGTTAGAGGATACAGCGTGTCGGGGATACCTTTATTTACACCCTATCGTTTTATTTGGATGACAATAGGGTAAGAGTGATGTTTACTGCACACCAGAATCTGGTTTATAACCCTGGTGGCCTATTTTGCCACTGACCGTTCCAAGGCGGTAGCATTATTGTCAACCCTTTTATGTTTCTGATGTCATATCTTGCCTTTTATTCATCTTTGTTGTTGCGCTTTGTTTCTACGCACAGTTTGATTGACTGTGGTCATTGAATACTACATTTCCTGTCTACTTGTATACTACACTGATCTACTTAAGGCTCGAGTTCAACATTTTGCAAGGAGCAAAGTGTTTGGTATCATTGGAAAGGTTATACCCTTGGCTTTGTTATGGTACCCGTGTTCAGCTCTGATTTTGCACGTGACGAGAGAAAATCGAGGTCAAGTTATGACCCTTTTTCATGTTGTTTTTTTATTAGGTGAATAGGAAAAGTTACCATGATAACTTTGTAAGTGTTCAATTCATATCATAAAATAATTTATATGGTGGTGTATGATACGTTAGATATAAGTTTAATATATTTATATTATTGCCAGTTTGGATTGCTAACTATTGTAAATACCGCAGATAACGTTAACGTCACCTTTTAAAGTGTGAACAATATTTTTGTTTTCCTGGTAGTTTTCATGTCGACCAAATTACTGTCGAAACTTGTGTTTAATGCATGCGATTGGATTAAATAAACGTTCTAGATTATAATAGAACCCGTCTACCGTCCTGATTTTGAAAGTTACGAGACATCCTGATGCTTAAGCTGAAGGTTCCTATTTTACGAAAATTCAAACTTGAACATGGTATTTTATAGTCAGTAAATAGGGAATTCTAATTGATAAAGAATGCCAATTGATAAGGAAAATGAATTGTTGATACCTTCAATAAATATCTGATATGTTATATGGGTGCGGGTAGCCTATATATTATAACCCTGTCACTGAAGCGGCTCTACATAACCAGTACTGCGTGGATGAGCCGCTATGCACTGCATTTGAGAAACGCGTACTATACGTAAATAACATTAGAATTAGGATCGCAGTAATGATTTTCGTTTTTTATTTGTTTTGATTTTATATTTCATGACATATTTACATGTTGTACAAATTTACATGTTGTCGCAATTATGATAAAATCTACTGGTATCTATGAAAAACACAGAATGTATGACTCTTGCTTTTACAATTGTATTAGAACCGTAAAGCTATGGGGGAAATGTCATGCGTTTCTAAAACAACAAATAGCATACGTGGGATGTCTGCTCACTAGTATTAAAGGAACACTGTCTTTTTATTGTAATATTTCAGTCTGTTGAACGACGAGTTATCGTCGGAACCAGTGTTTCATCACTATGAATGGAGCGCTAACGTAATCAATCAAACGTGGTTTCCGACGATGACGGCGAGTATGCTAGTTAACGTTAACGTCATGAATATATTTTGCTGAACAATCAAGAGCCAACGCAGTACTCATTGTGATTTTTGGAGATATGCACACTATTCGTGATTAACTTACACATATGATATATTTGAAATATAAACATGTATTCTTCTGCCGCGAATACCACCACCTTGGAAAATCTTTGACTAGAACTGATCATAGACCGAGGTTACGTTATCGCCAAATCTACAAAACTTCTTGTATTTAATATTTTGTAAATCTCTCCCTACCAAACTAGGCCGTGTGCTGCTCAACTTTTCGGTACTAACTCAGCTGGCAAATTCTAGTTGCTATAACCTTTTAGATCTAACTTAATAAATAAGAAATAGCCAGGATAGTTTTTCTGAAACGGTAGCTTAACACATTATTTTTGGGCAAAAAAATCCAAATTTGAACAAAAATCGCTAAAAACTGGAACAATTTTTTAAATATTATTATCATCGCAATATTAGGGAGCTGAAGCTTCTGAAAGTTGCCTGTTATATTCATGTAAATAAAAATAATATTTGAAATGAAACAAATGTATACAGCTTGCCATTTTGGGGGAAAATCAGCAAAAAAGCGTACAAATTGCTCATTTTTGGAATAATTTAAAAAAAAATATTGACACTTTCAATTAAACAAAATAGTAGGTTTTAAAGTGTTTTCATTTATCTAAAGATGTCCTGAGATATAGGTAAAATTCTAAGGGATCAGAGATTTGGAAATACTGGGATATTTTGGGCCAAAAGTTGCAAATTTTAACCAAAATCACTAAAAACGGGATTACTTCTAAAACTATAATTCTCATTACAATATAAGGAGATTGAAAGTCCATACAGTTATCGGTTATATACAAGTTCATGAAAACAAATATTTGGAATGAATAAAATATATAAATCTTGACATTTTGGGGGAAGTCAACACAAAATGAATTAAAGTCGCTGATTTTTGGAATAGTTATGAAATTTTAAATTATGATTAAAATATAATAAAACAGAAGTCGTCATTGTATTTCTTTAAATGTAAAGGTGTCATAAGCTACAGAAGAGACAGTCCTAAAGGATCAGAGATTTGAAAATGCCATTACTTTTGGCCCAGAATATCGAAATTTAAACCAAAACCGCCGAAAACTGGACTATTTAAAATAAAATTTTATTGCAATATAAAGGAGTTGAATGTTCTTAAAATGAGCATTCTGTTATAGAAATGTGCATGGGAAAAATGTTTGGAATAAACAAAGTTGATACATCTTGACATTTTCGGAGAAACTTTACAAAAATAAAGCATAAAATACAAGATTTTTGGATATTTATTTATAACAAAGTATTTTTCAAAAATGTAAATAAAGATGTATTAATGTACAGACAAAATGTTCCTAAGTAACTTGAAAGCAGGCTGCAAATAAAATTTACGAAAATTTGAATATTTATTAAAAAATTATTTCTTTTGAAATGAAATGGAGCTGAAGGTCTTTACCATTTTCTTATTATGTAGATAAAGAGGCACCCATTACATTTTGACTTAGATATACCAGTTTTGAATTATATCTTTCCTCTTGTTTCGATTTCGCAGGGAAAGATATGACGACAGACATGTATCTAGAAGATACTTGACTCAAATAAGTCAATAATACGTTACCAATTAGAATCATCGAGGAATGGTATTTTTGTTTGATTGATTAACATTTAATCTTATTATTTACCTTATCATATGAGTGATGTATTTTAGATATAACGAAAGATACAAATATCGGACAGGTAAAGCAGCATTCAAGGACGACAGTCAACCACAAAACACAAAAACAAACACGCAAACAGACAAACGAGAGAAGGCAAAAGTAATAAAAAATGCAAACGACATCACAAAGGTTGAAGTACACATATTGACACTGTCCACTATGATCGAGAAACGAAAAAATGTTTAATGATTATGTATTTTATTGATTTGCTCGAACCTCCATAGACCTATGACGAAGCAAATAAAGTTTCTTCTTCTTCTTCTTCTATGTTCGTGTATATGGAAAAAAAATAGAGAACACACAAAAAATAAATAAAAAAAAATAGCTTAAAAAAAAAAGAATTGCATGAATATCATGTATTTGTAATACAAGACATTTTTAAACGATTTTTTAATTAAACTCAAACTCACAAATTGCATACGTAAATGCCATTGTAGTATTTCTTTTATTAAACAATTGCAAACAAAAAATATGCCAATTAACAGAACCGAGAGAAGTGATATTTCAGTTTTGGGTTGAGAAAAATGCAATTAAGAAGTAAACGTAGTTTTAAAGAAAACTCAACCTGAAAATAATATACGTCTCAAGGCTACAGAAAGAGACAATCATGATATTAACATCTTTAACAGAATACTACGTTTTCATCTGCCGAATGTTGACGCATGTTAACATTCTGAATCTGGTATGCATGCTACAACTAACTCCCCTGCATTCACACCATGTTGCAATACAGGGAAGTATATGCTTTCTGCAAGTACAGAGTAAAGTACGTTTCGCAAGACACTTTGATAACATTCCGAAATTATGAAGGAACAGATGGGCATCTGTTATAATAGGCCTTATAACAAAGTTCAAGGTGTACCATCCCTATTCTAAAGCTATGTAAGACTTTCCAAGGTCCTTGTTTGCACGTGGTGGTATGCACGCAAATGTTGTACTGCTGCTGTTGCATATGTATGGAGAATACTGCTCATCAAGAGCTGACCAGTTGAATTCACAACACTATAGGATGGACATACAACAAGCCGTTGTAATGAGACACTGGATTATTATAAACTGATATCCACTTGATAATTATTCCAGGGTCTCATTACAACAGCTTGTTGGATGCCCATTCTACTGAGTGGTGGATTGGATTGGAAAATCTCTCCATCAGATTTTACTATAGACCGTGTGTCCATTTAGACAGCCTGCTGTTTAAAATAATATTTAACTACCGTCTTTCAAAACATGTCTGTCAGGATGCTCTGTCCTATTGACGTAGCAGCATCTAGATTATACTTTTATTTCAGCAGTCAGATACTCAAACTACTTTGTAAATCAGTTGTTTTCATTTAAGAACGAATTTCCTACTCCCAAGAACTGAAGCAAAGACTGCTGTGCTAGTCTTTCAAACCTCCTTGCAACATTGCCTTTGTATCTACCCTGTGTTAACTTACATCACGTGTAACACTTGTTAGCTGCTAAATATTTAAGGACTATTTATCTGCCATCTTTATATAAACACAAACTCCAAAATGAACGGGGTATGGTCAAGTGAAATTTTCAACCAAATGCATACTTTAGGCTTAAGCAATGTCAACCATAATGTACATGACAGTACTTCAATATTATTTACGTGGACATAATATCAGAAATAATACGTATACGGCTGAAATATGCCCTTTTCATCCAAAAAGTATGACGGCAATTTTTTATTTTTTTTAATGTCAAATAAATTGTTCCAAATATCCAGCGAGAGCAGACGAGACATCATTTCTAAATAAAATAAACCATGTTATCACATCTTCCAAATTTCAAAGTGCACCATTGTAAAAAGGCAAAGATATTCTTTCAATGACATGTGGTTTCGACGAAATAATCTCAATGTTATAGTATGATGATATAGACGGACTTTCTCTGTCATATTTTTATAACCAGCAACTATTTTTGTGGATGTGTTAAACAGAACTGAGTGACTATTTTGCATAGTAATATTGCCAAACAAAACCAATTGATCATCATCATGTCTATATTCGGTCCAAACCAAATAACAAATCTAATAAACTGTTCATCCGAACGTTTCACCTTACCACGTTTCAGTTTACAATGTAAGTGCACGCTTTTCATGTGTATCATTTTAAATATCAAAAATGTTTTTTTCTTTTTTTAACAGTGGTATACTATTACAATTATGCTATACATATTTTTAGTGTGAATGTGAATTTAACAATAGTATATAATTCAATGATGGAATCAAGGGCTGATAATCAAATAGGCTTTTGCATATGTTAAATAAATAACGAGAAGGGTGTTCCACGGAACACTTTTGTAGATTGTCATGTGCTTATTTAACGTTATGAGCTAGATCAGGTTGCAGGTAAAGATTTAATGGAAAGGGGCATAACTTTGCCGAAATAAAAAACAAAGTTATTAGACATGTGTAACGACTTTTCTAGGGGTGAGATGAAGATATTTATGAAGTTTCATGAACATAGGTGAAATATTGTTTAAGTTATGACCAAGTTCAGGTTGCAGGTTAAAGCGTGTCGGACAGACGGACGAAGGCGATGAATGCAGACAGACTACGGACAAAGCGATCACTACCTGTCTGCCATGCTACGAAGGTGACACAAAGACAAATAAAATGGAACTTTGAATTGTAACATTTCTGTGAATCATTTTTTAATCTTAGCTTAATTTTTCTAATTAAAATCTTAAAAGTGTACTTTATTATCTCCCTTTATAGCAGCACATTTATTACAGAGAGGTCAGACGTTTATATTATTTCGTATTGTTTCGTATATGCAGAATCTAAAAAACTATATTTACGTGTAATTTGCTTAAAAAGTATAAATGTATTCTAATTTGTTTGGTTATCTTTACCTTCTTTCGATAGAATGTGCGTTTAATGATTAAAATGGTTGAATGTTGGCTTCCATATGTTTTTATACGTTTTTAAGGGTTGAACTATTGAATTGTTATATGTATACATGACTTACGTAACCATTTTTAACGCAATCAAATACACAAAAACAAATTTGGTGGAGTTAATCCATGCCATACATCTATTTTTATATCAATTTAGAACATTTTCTTAAAAATTACGTCCCTTTATAAAACAATAGTTCTACACACTTAAGCTATCGAACTAAAAATACTATCCTAGCTTAAAAGAAGCGTAAGACATTGACCTTTCCGAAAATGCATATTAGAAATTGCCAGCTTAAGTGGTACCAATATGTCAAAATTTGGGTAGCAGCACATGTTCCATCTTCTCAACGTTTTGGTGCTTATTCCACATATCTCAAGGCTTTAAATTAATTTGTCGTTTCAAGTTTCACATGTAAGAAATGTGGGCCGTTTTGAAAACCAGAGTGTTTTTTTTTAATAAACGTAAACCATGTATTCCTTCTATTATGTATTTATTAATGAATATTATTAAGGAATCATTTCGTGTAAGTCAGTGTAAAGTTAAAAACAGAAATGAATATTATATGTCTGTAAAAGACAAGGACATTAGAAAAATAAGTTTTGATAGAATAAATATATTAATAATGTAAAGATATGCATAAATGAACGAATGAACGAACGATCAAAAGAATAAATAAATAAATAAATGATACAATGAATGAATGAATGAATTTAAAAGTGTATGTTTCTGTAAAAAAACACCCGTGACTCCTCGAGTTAGACGAACTCATGACCTCAGGTACATGATTTAACACGCTATATATAAAACCTATGTATCATGTGGTTTCAAAGAGGATTTTTTGTAAAGACTCTTTTCTATACATGGGACTTTGTTTGAACAAGCTTGAAGGTCAAAGCCGAAAACTGTTCAGCAGGTCTTGAGAAAACTAAAGATGTTTTAAGATATAAACTATTTTTAGTAATGGCGGCCATCTTGGATGTCGCACTGACCTTATTTTAAAAAATACTTGAAAACCAATGATATCAGGATCACCTATGTGAAGTTTAGTCAAAATCGGCAAAACTGTTTCTGAGAAAAAGTTTAAAGTAAATAAAAAATACCTCGCCTTGCGTGACAACTGATGGAATGGCGGAGAGATGGAAGATGAGCTGACGGACACCCAACGAAAAGTGATTACTGTACTATACTAGTTCATCTCTAAGGCTTCTCGAATCATTTGGCTCATGTGTGATAATACGCGAAAGGTGATTTATATAGTTAACAAGAAAGCAGATTTTTTAAAACTGTTTTTCCTTTGTTTTTCATTTAATTCTTGTGAAACAGAGTAATGACCGTTGACCTGAATTTACTCCTGTAACATCCAAAATCAGGACGGACTAAACACGGTACGATAAAGGCAAGTAAATACCCTTTCGAGTGATAAATGTCTCTATAATGCTTTAAAAATGTTGAACTCGACTCAAAATTCGTCGATTGGTCAACATATTCCGTATGGACAGACGACGAATGGGCGGACGAGGCAGTGGATGGGCGGACGAGCGGACGTACGGAAAACGCTCATGTTAGCTTATTACCGAAAGTAGTTTCATACACAAACGGAATGATAATAATGCTTTTCAACAAATACATGTCATTTATTTTATTTAATTTTTATGAAAAAAAAAGGTCATGATCTTTGCCCTCAATTTACATAAAACATCAGGGCTGAACACGGTTACAACGACAAAGGCTGGAGAATACCGTTTCGAGTGAGAACTATCTCTTTGGTACTCGCAATGTTTGAAACTCGACTCCCAATTCATGGAGTGGCTATTTGACGTTCGTCCGGACAGACAGCAAATGGGCAGACGGACGGCGGATTGGCAGAAGGACGGAACGAAGAATTATCACCGTGCATTAAATTAGCTGACCTCTGAGACTTTTGCTTATGTTAACTTATGACCTAAAGATACTTCATGCATAAACAAAACGATAATGATTTTAAAAATGTACATTCAATTTTTCATTAAATTATTGTGAAAAAGGGTCACGACCGTTGACCTCAATTCACCCCGATTGCATACAACATCGGGGCTAAACACGGGTACCACGACAAAGGCATGAGAATACCATTTTGAGTGATAACTATCTCTTTGCTGCTCGCAAAATGTTGATCTCGACTCACAATTCATTGAGTAGCTACTAGACATTCTGCCGGACAGACGGCGGATGGGTGGACGGACGGACGACGGACGACGACTTACATGTATCACCGTATATCGGCTCACCTCTGAGCCTTTTACTTATGATATGTTATGACCAAAATATGCTTCGTACACAAACAACATAATAGTGACTTTCAAATATATCTCAATTTACCCCTGTCACGTACAAAATCATTGCAAAACACGGGAACCACGACAAAGGTAAGCTATTACCCTTTCGAATGATACCCGTCTCTATGCTTCTCTAAAAATGTTGAACTCGACTCATAATTGATTGAGTGGCTATTAGACGTTATTCCGGATAGATGGCGAATGGGCGGATATACGGCGGATGGCGGGCGAACGGACGGACGAGGGACGAAGACTTATCACCGTATATCAGCTCACTTCTGAGCCTTTTACTTATGTTAGCTTATGATCGAAATATGCTTCGTGCATAAACAAAATAATAATGGCTTTCAAAAATGTCCTTTCAATTATTTAATGAAATATTCTGAAAAACGGTCCTGACCTTTGACCTCAATTTACCCATGTCATATTCAACTCCAGGGCCGAGCACGGTACCACAACAAAGGCAAGATATTACTCTTTCTAGTGATATCTGTCTTTACGCTCCTCGGAAAATGTTGAACTCGACTCAAAAATCGTCGAGTGGCGTCTAGACTATACATACATACTGATGTAACTCGTACACTTAGTAAAGAATATATCGACAATTGTTGGGATGGCAGTGATCACGAGAGTATATGATGGGAATCAAAAAGAAACAATAAGCCTGTTGAAACCTGTTTTCTGATTAAGATTGTCAGAAATATATTTAACTCCCAATAGACGAAATACGAACCAATTCATAAACACCATTTTGCCTCAGCTGTCCGCTGTTGTCGACTGGTGTCAATGTTATTGGAGTAGTATGTACCAGTGAATAATTTACACACATTGGGTTGCGTTCTGTTTGATGTGGGAATTCTTATTCCTTGGATAGAATGAAGTAAATAATGAAATTGTCATGTTAAGGTAATGAAGACAAATGTGTAATTTTAATTTAGTTTAATAATATTTTATAGCAGATATGTTACAATACATCTATTCAACATCACAATATTCATAGCAAAGGTGTTCTACTTAAACTAAAAAGTATATATAATTTAATATTAAATATATGTAGTAAACGTTTTCGCTGTAAATGTTGGTTTAGCATCAAAAGAGTGGTCAAACAATTGCAATTAGAGCGGGATGGGGTGTAAAATAATGGTAAAAACAAGAATTGTGTTTAATTTATTATTTATCTTGTCATTTTGTTTAAACACCGCCCTCTATTGATACCCAGTGTTGGACATGATCAGTGCACATGCAACATGGTTACCCATAGTTATATAATAATCACTAACCGTACCTCTCACATAGTTTAAGACAGTGTACCTTATGTGGAAAACAAAGGTATCCCAATACGACGAGAGTAGTGATAATGTAAACATGTTAAAATTGAAATCGTTGTTGTTTTAAAAACGTTTTCAACAACAAGATATGCGAATAGTTGGAATTATAAGAGTTTAGATTAAAAGTTATATTTCTTTTCTGTAGGTAACAGAAGTATAACATAATGCCGGCCGACCTACGCGTACACATGTAAGCGGTTTTGGATTTGGCTTTTTCTTAAACACTCGTCATCCAAGATGGCAGACATAATTAAAGACATGTCAAACGACACCTCATTCTGAACAAGTTAATTGAAATAAAATGTTACGTGTATGTGTTGTTTTGTTTGTTTGTTGGCTTCACCTCTTTCAGGTTGTTGTTGTCATAAAATATTTAAGATGTCCGAAAGATGTTCGAAATGATCTGCTTCTCTAAAACTGATATTCGAAAACAAATAAAAATGTTAAAATACGGGTGCGAATTGTAAAGAGTCCTGTGAATGCATTTTGTGTTGATCTGTCGACCCCAGTAATTATAGCGGAATCATGTTATTGGATGCTATAAGCAAAATGTTTACAAGAGTTTTAAAAATACATTAACAATACATTTGAAGGGCAATTATTGATAGATACTTGACCACAAAGGTAATTCTTCTCAAATTGAGATATGGTAGCATAAATGATGTTGTACGCCAACATACTATACATACTATCCATGTATGGACAGTCATATTATGCCTACAGGGCTGTCTTCATGGCCGCTACACTTCCCCTTTAACCTATATTATGGGTCTATTGGATAATTACAGTTTTGTAACATTTCTAAAACCCTTTCATCTCCTCAAGATGTGAAATATTGACAACTATCTATTGCTAATGTTTTCTGCTGACTTGTACAACATGTTGGTATACAAATTATTGATACAGGTAATGAGGCTGACAAGAAAGCTTTATCGGAGACAAATATTTAAAAGCCTGTCATATCAATAGCGTCTTCGTGCCTTGTAGTACATGCAAATGAAACAACGATAGATTATTTCCCAAATGGTATAGATCAGTTCGTCAAGTCGATCTTGCGCGGAGAACTGAATATTGGAGATGTACAGCTGAACTTCAACAACGATCCATTATATACTGAACCAAATAGCTAACGCACCAGTAGACAATACCTTTAATATCTTAATAAAAACAATCAATAAATAAAAACAAATCACTGTCATCCCATTAAAACAGGACGGTGTAAATAAAGAAATCCCCGCCATGATCTAATCTCTAACCAACAAGGCAGCATCAATAGGCAATATAAGTAAAACATAAAGCAGCGATTCTTCTAAAAATAGTATAATATACCCCCCTTTAAAAGAGCTTTATACTGAAACCATTCACTCGCGCTATTCTGCTGATGGGCTATTATCCGAAGAGCAAATATTGCATCATACATCGTAAAATACGATTTAGCAATCTATCGATCATAAGGATCTTTTCTCTGCCATCCACTGAAATATCACATCGTTCATCACATTTTTGATGCCGAAAATTGCCGAAATAAGCATAATTTCTGACAAGTGAATCAATCATTCACAAATGTTTTAAACGCGGAATCTGAATAAGAAATTAATTTCATACCGCTGCTGGTGCTCCAAACTCGTTTGTTTAGAACGCATATTCCCAACAACATCACAGTTCTAGATATAAACGACTTAACAATTGATCATCACATGCAGAATAATTTCAAAGAGTATTGATAATAGGAGAAATACGTCCACAATCGTGGCTATTGAAAATGATAAACTCTTTTCTGAGCTACGTATCCAGAGAGGGAACTGTCTCACTGTATACATATAATGTGCTTGTATCAAAGTGATTAATGAGAGCTATGTTTGCCTATTGCAATGTCCTCTTGCATATTATGGTAATGACATCAACAGTGCAGTACATTTAAACATTAACAAAAGTTACGACAACACATGCGTTTTTTCCCTTATTTATAAAAATAGCAAAGTCCATTAATACTTTGAAGCTCGGTGTATATTGTGCAGAAGAAGAAATCGATATAACAGTTCGTTCTTTTGGGTTATAACAACAGCAATCATACATATTTAATTATACAAAACGCACTGAAGGGAGCATCGAGACATTTCTGCAATATTTCACGAACAAAATAGGGCATAAAATAAATTCCCCCCTAGTGAGCTATGTCAATATTCCACCTACACGACGGAACGTAAACATTCCTTTAATGCAGAAACATACCATTAAAATCCATTCTGCTGGGATACTTTGCACCTCTTTAATATAAATCATTTTCCAAAAAGGCAAACATTAGCATTTTGTTAATCACATTTCCTCTTCTTTTATAATGGCCGAAAGGTTAGAGTCTCGACTTGAAATCACTTACCCCACACCGCTGTCGGTTTGATCCCTCATAGGACTCTATGTGTGGAAGCTATTCAGAAAGCTTCAGGAACGTCAGTGCTTCTACCCAAATGGTAAAAAATTGCATTCCCCCATCAATCATGGAAGCTGGAAAATCGCCATATGACCTTAGCTGTTTTTGCGAATATAAAAGCCAATTCAATTAAACATTTGTTATGCCAGTTTGATATATAGTACAATGTATATATTCTGGAAGTTACTCTATAGACCGAAGAAAGGAGTAACATCATATGATTCACTGCATGATAAAAGGAATTTAATCAAAACTTAAATTTGCTGAAATGTCATTAAATTCCATGTGTGGGATTTAGTTGAAATTTAATTACCCTTAAAGGTAGAATAAACGTTTGCAACTTGTATTTGGAATTTAAGTGCATTTAATCGTAATTAAAGGTAACGATACATCATGATGCACATTTAATGATAGCTTAAATCTAGCGGTGGTTTTTCATACTGAATTCGGTGGAATTTAATTGCAAGTAAATGTAGCGATATTTCATATAAAAAGAGTGTCCATTTGATACAAAATACCCAAGTCGAAAGTGGATCATTTGTAACTGTGATAACAGACGGATGAACGGACAATGCCGCGACATAATACGAACTCCGTTGCTACCATAGCGATTGGTCTGGTTTTCGAACTTGACCAAGTTTTTCATCAAGGTTAAAAAACAAATATTTTTTATTGAACGGACATCATCAAAATTGTCAAGTTTCAATCATTAAAGGGTCATAACTCCGTTGTTACCGGGGACGATCTGGCTGGTTTCCGTACTTGACCTAGATATTATGCCTATAAATAGTATTCCAAAGTTTCTAAAACTCTGAAAAACAGATACTTAAGTTATTGAGCGGACATCGTTAAAATTATCAATTTTCAATAATTGAAGGGCCATATCTCTGTTGTTACCGGGGCGGTTTTCAATAATTAAAGGGCCATAACTCCACTCCGTTGTTACCGGGGCGATTGGGCTGGTTTCAAACTTACCGAGATATTATGCCCATAAACATTATTTCTAAGTTTCAGAATGACTGGATAATATCTGTTTGAGTTAGAGAGCAGACATCGTTAAAAGTGTCAATTTTCAAAAAGTAAAGGGCCATAGCACGGTTGGGCTGGTTTTCAAACTTGAACGAGATGTTATGCCCATAAACATTATTTCCAAGTTTCATAATTATTGGATAATATCTGTTTGAGTTAGAGAGCAGACATCGTTAAAATTGTCAATTTTCAAAAAGTAAAGGGCCATAGCACGGTTGGGCTGGTTTTCAAACTTGAACGAGATGTTATGCCCATAAACATTATTTCCAAGTTTCATAATTATTGGATAATAGTTGTTTGAGTTAGAGAGCGGACATTGCAAAACTTAACGGATAGACGGACGGACGGACGGACAATGCCACGACATAATACGTCCCGTCTTACGACGGGCGTAATAAAAAGCATAACTCCTAAGATATCAAACTTAAAACTTAATGATATTTATTAATTCAAATTAAATGTAATGGCACATTACAATGCAGATATAATGAATACTTAAATGTAGTAATATCTCATTGAAATAAATTGGATTTTATAGTCGCAGCAACAGCTAAGGTCATATGGCGACTTTTCGAGCTTCCATTGGTGGAGGAAGACCCCAGGTGCCCCTTCGGGCAATTTTCGTTCACGGGCTAGCACCTGGGTTGAACCTCCGACGTTCCGTAAGCCAGCTGGATAGCTTCCTCACATAAATATTCCTAGGCCCCTGAGGGATCGAACCTACAGCGGTGAGGGGCAAGTGATCTCAAGTCAGAGACTCTAACCACTCGGCCGCGGACGCCCGCAATTAAATGTAACATTTTATCATGTTACAACATTTTATGAATACTTCAATGTGGTATTTTATATTGCATTTTATGGCATTTAATTGCACTTAAATTTAACGATATTTTTCCTAGACTGTTCGTAACGCCAATATATCATGCTTACAATTTAATTCAAAGTAAATGTAATGACACATCATGTCAAACATTTAATGAATACTTAATTTTATAGTGTTACCTCGTATTTAATTACCTAAGAATATTTTACCCTGAAAGTGTATGGCATTTGCTACAAAATGAATTTTGTTTGCCAAATTCGAGTGGGCATAAAGGCGTGACCTCCATCAAATACGTTACCATTATGGTGTTTTGATAATATAATATTCAACAATTGTTTACGTGCAACAAAATGGTATGTATCTTTTTATAATATTTAGTTTATATCATTGATCAAGCACGTTAAAAATCAAAATCAAATGCAATAAAGATTACGGTGGTTACCTGATATAAACAGGAAATTTACGTTACCATTCTAGTTATTTGTCATATTGAATGTTTCCAGAAATAAAGTCTCTAGTTCATTACAAGGACTTTTTTAATAATATGAATGAATAAATACAATAAACACGAATTTTACGTAATCATTTAAGGTTATATGTAATATTGGACCTTTTCAGAAATAAAGGTGCTAGTACTTTTAACTATGACTTTTTGAAAAATATAATGTAATTAATTAGTTGAAATAAATTAATACATCAATAAATATAAAATATAAAAATAAAATAAATAATAAATGAATATTTTTAAAAAAGGTACATCAAGTAGACAAACAGTAATTGCACATTAAAGTACTGGGAGCTTATCGGTTAGTGATAATTATTTTACTAGTTATGGAATCTTTCCTTTGTTACAATGTATCCGGCTTTTGAGACAAAACCCAAAATTATAATCGTATTTTATCCCCATCAAATGTAAGTTAGTCTTGCCTTATTCTGGTTATTTGAACACAATACTAATAAACAAACTAGTAATCAAAGACAGACACAAAGAAAGTTGACATTGACATGCATATATTCATGCTACCGCCTATGTTCAATGCTCCTTGTGCATGACCATTGGAACTAGGACAGACACATTCCAGTATATTTAATGACATCCTGAGTCTAGACAAAACCCATTCAACTGAACTTCTCCAACAGGATATTCAGTGTCCCTCGTCACAAGTCACATAACTATACAGAAACTATCAATTGAAATGATAATTTCCAGGGTAGACACATTGGTATCAGTAGAAAGTATGCAGCATACCGGTAATACCGTTGGTGGATTACATTTCACTGTAGATCAAAACTGGTAAAGATCATTCTCCAGGTGGCAAATATGGCATCTGAAGTTATTTCTGGGCACAAAGAACTCCTTTCCAAACAAAGAACAATGAGAAAAACTTAAGAAGAGCTACGGAATCTATCATTGATTTCACAAACCCATTCCAAGTTGATATCAATGACTACGAGTTGAACTGCCTATCGTCCGTTTTCCTAGCACAGTGAGATGCTGCTAATGGTATATTACAGCATCAGGCTGAGAACACCATGAACTAGTTTGTCAATGACTTGTTAATTGACATGCCGACCCGATTCCATTTAAAGATCCAATCAAGAGAGTCAAATTGTAAACCTGTTCATCAAATGTAGATCCCAAGAATGTTGAGTCATTCACCAGATACCCAGGCAGATGTTAGTAAAGCCTTTAATGACACCTTTCGGTATCTGGATGACATATTGAACGTTGACAACCCTTCCTTTCCAACACTGGTTAATAATATTTATCCTAAAGAACTTCAGCTTAACGAAGCTAATATATCTGATAATAACGCTCCTTTTCTTGATTTAGATCTCTCGATGGAAAATGGTGAAATATTTATCAAAATCTATGACAAGAGAGATGATTTTAATTTTGACATTATTAATTATCCCCATTTGGACGGGGATGTTCCCCGAGCAACTTCTTATGGGGTGTATGTGTCTCAACTTATTCGTTTTGCAAGAGCTTGTACTAGAGCTTAGGGCTTTAATATTCGTAATCATTTTTGTATAACTAAAAAGCTACTCAATCAGGATTACCTTTACCATAAACTTCATAAAACCTTTGCAACATTTTATTATCGTAACCCTGATCTTCATTCCAAATATAAAAGTAATTTAAGGACTCTTCTGCGACAAGGACTGTCACAACCTGACTTCTATGGTGATGTGATTTATAAACTTCATAAGATTCTTGGTCATGATTACTTTCATACTATCTTTGTTAAACTTGTTAAAAAGCTTATCAAAAGAGGTTATGATCCTATCATTTTGCAACGTACTGCATGCTTGGTGATGGACCCTTTTACAGTTAGCCACTATGCTTTCCTCTTTAATTGTACGATGACCGGACAGGCTGTGGACCCTATGATGACGCCTACCTAAAGCCCATTGGGACGGTGGCGTTTGATGTTTGTCTACGATCTTTCTTGTCGTGCCCTTAATGGTTTATTTTCTTGTTGCTCTGGCTTCTGCCAAGTCATTGAGTTCCTTCATTTTGGCTTTCTAGGCTATTGGTTTTTTTTTTTATTATATTTACACGAGCATAATTGTGTTTTACTTATATTGCCTATTGATGCTGCCTTGTTGGTGAGAGATTAGATCATGTCGTGGATTTCTTTATTTACACTGTCCTGTTTTAATGGGATGACAGTAGGGTTAGTGTGAGGTTTGGTACACCCTAGAACCGGTTTAAACCCTCAGTGGCCTACTTTGCCACTGACCGTTCCAAGGCGGTAGCCCTATTGTCAACCCCTTTGTGTTTGTGGTGTCGTTTTGTAACACGACGGCCACGCCACTGGACTTAACCTAACAGTTTATAAAAGTAACACACTTATAATTAATGTACACCCCTGTTAATCCCCATCTTAAATGAACATGCAATGGGAGTTTCCAAAATATATCGGCTAACTCAGTGGTTAATCATCTGAACACCTGTTATTGTTTACCTGTTCTAAACTTAGTTTCTCTGGAAGTCTCGGAGTTAAGAGGTATTGCCATATTGAGGAGACCATTCGCTGAAATGTCTTATGGTTAATGTATGCCTACAATGATGTAATCACCATGGCGTTAACCTGTAGCTACACAGGTCGATGTCCATATGTGGGGCATGACTAACTGCCGAACGGTATTCTGGGGGAATATTTTAATATAATACTGAGAGCACGAAAAGTCTAGGAGAGTAGAGAGTCGACGGTTAAAGAGTGAAGAGAGAGTTTCAATAGTTTATCGGTCTTGTATCCACAAGATGGATCCCCGCAGTCTAAGACAGGGTATGGGATAAAGAAATATAAAAAGATCGGACAGGGAAAGTAGCATTCAAGGAGGACACTCAACCACAAAACACAGAAACAAACCTGTTGTAAGGGCCGAAAACGAAGACCCGTTTTGATTTGAAGAGCTTCATACGTAATCAAGACAATACGACACAATTCATTAATCTCATCTGTGGCCAGTGGAAAACAGACAAATATACACCAAAGCTCCGAGGCCATGATATCTAATCTGTTTGCCATTGCAGATGTCATATATGTTATCGCTGATGATCACGAAGATCTGTTTTCATCATAGGAGGAAGCAGCCATCATAATTATTATATCGCAGTAAATCCTCACCAACGTCATAAATAATGGTTGTACTTTCTCCTAACACATACGTACTGATCCTGCTTGCAATATGTGTTTCAGCAATGCTAACGTATGGCACTGAGATGATTAAAAATGAAACACAAAACTGGCGCAACAAATAAGAAAGGTTCACTTTGTAATCTTCATATGCAGCAGTTACAGCAGTTACGTTCTGCTGGTGATACCACTGTAACCATGATGTTTTATATAAAAAGAACAGAAGATACGACCGTTGTGTATATTCTTTAGGAACTCCATGTAATTAAGGCGTAACATTCATGAGTGTAACTTAAGTACCTAAAACCTTTGTTCATGCTTCATTTTAAAAACTGAGGTATGTATATCAAATGTAACTAGTGTAGCCACAGTTTTGAAGGAAATGCAAATAAGTTATAAATTATAGATGTAACTATGTGAAACTACCTTAGAACAAATGGCAATGTTCGAAATTATCAGACGCAACCGTTGTTAGTAAAACTTCTTTAACACTTCTCATGAATTTGCAGTCTTCTTTAAACAACTCCCAGTTGACATGTTACCATCGTTACTGTTTAATTTTAGCATTACAAAATAGACCTTTCTTAAAACTTGCGCCAGTTTTGTGCACTATGTGTTAAAAATAGGAGAAAGTTCAATATGAAACAAATTGAAGAGTTTATTGGGTATGATATTTGCTCTTTACTACCCTCACTACATTGCTTTACAAGCTGAGATACAACAAGCGACTTAGACCGTTCCAGGGCGGTAGCCCAATTGTCAACATGATGTCTTATTTTGCCTTTTATTCATTTGTATATATAGTTGTTCTTTGTTTCTGTGTGTTTTTGTGGTTGACTGTCGTCTTTGAATGCTACTTTTCCTGTTCGATTTTTATATCTATATTTAGTGCGGAAATATGATTAAAAAGCACAGAGAGTTTTTGAACATTTTTGATTGCTCGAACAGTAGCATAAATGTTTGGATGATCTTCAAAAATGTACGGAGAGCATGGAGAGGATAGTATTTTGCCTATTTGGCAAACCTCATTTCACGGATGTTAAATACGTTTTCGCGAAAATCAACAGGCCACTACTTAAGCATTTTGGCCGTCGTGTCGTTTTTCTATATTCATGCATGTAAACATGCACACTTCCAAGTGTTTTCTGGAACCATACTGACCAACATTAACCAGATCTTCCAGACGCAGAAACAAATGAGAGAAGACCAAATTATTGAATTTGACTGGACTATTGGTGATATTGCGTTACAGTTGTTGGTTGACATCATGTTCAAAGAGCCGGATACTGATGAAGGAAGCGATAATGAGTGGGAAGATATGGAAGCCAACAACCTGACTGATATTGAGTTTGAAGACAGTGATGACGATGAATAAAGAAATCATGAGCTCACCTGGTGTTATCTCATAGAGCTATATATTTATATTTGTTAGTTACGTAAGTAACGTTTGATACATTTTGTAAATAAGTCGACATTGCTTAATTCGTTACATTTGAATAATATATGAATAAATAAACAATTAAATGTTTTGCATATAATTTGCTCTTTTTGTTTGAATTTGGTTGCGTAAAAAATAAGGAAAAGTAATATAAAGTATATGCAAACGTCATTTTATTAAATGTGTGCCTAAGTCTAAGTGTATAAAGGAAGATGAGCATACACATCCAAGTTTGTATTTGATACTTAGATGTCGCATTTAAATAAACACATAAGCATTGACATACGTAATGTCATGTCTGTTGTTCACACTTTGTTGTTACCAACGATAATGTTTTAATAACATCTTTTTTTAAAAAATACACTGTGTAACGGACAATACAAGAACCAAACATTGTTCACATCATGATACGCATGTCTTTAATAACCTATAATATTTGAAATAATGTTCAAATAAAAAATAATTAATGTTCTTATTTCCTCAACAATGTAAGTAAATTACGATAACATAGGCTTAAAGTATCCAAGGTATAAATATTACGTGCAACGAAATTTCGTATTTTAAAAAGCATAAGTAATGTTCAAAATTAGTTCTTACAATCAACTATGTCTAAAGGAAAGTTGCAATAAAACTTTCATAGTTTATAGGATGATTTGTTCTAAATTATTTTAACATGCGGAAAATAAAAAGTGATTTAAAACACACACAGTGTAACGGACATTATAAGAACCAAGCATTTTTAACATCGTGCACACGTATGTCTGTGATATCTGTTACGTTTGGAATAATTTTCGATTGTAACATCGTTAATGTTCTTAATGGCTTAAACTAAAAAAGATGTTTACAAGGTAACGTAAATTACAGTAATATAGGCACAACGGAAGTTTGTATGATAGAAAGCATGAATAATGAAGAAAATTTAAAATACAAGTCTCTTTCTTCTATACCTTTCCAGTCTTCAAAATGCGGTAAAATTAATTATATTTTCATACGTAACGTATTCTACACCCTGCAACACGATAACGTCCTCACGCTCAGATGGCAGACAAACGACTACATACATAATGGACTTTCATAAAAATAGGGTCTACGAAAATTCCCACGGGGGATGTTGGGGACGGTTACCTTATTAGCCCATGGCCTTCTAATATTTAGGCGTAAATAATCATAAATGAAAAACAATATGCATTATTTATGTGATTCGGAATTAAAATGATATTGTTATTTGTATGGTATAGGGTATAGCATGTTGAGTTATGTGTATGGTCGTGCTTAAAACGTTTGTAAAAATGCGCAAACGCAGACATTTAATAAAATAAAAAAAGCAAACTCGTGGCCTCCACTGTGGCGTTAAACAAGTCAGTAAGTGTGAATAATTAGTTTTGTAGAAGTGAAATGTAAGCCATAAAGATAGAAATAAATGTCTAAAGTTGAATAATTACTGCATTCTATCTATGAAACAGCTGTGTGTTTGGCTTTAAGTTCCGAGGATAATACGATCAATAAGTATAATCATTGTCTTTGGTACCAAGCTTTAACATCCCGCTGATGACAGAAACCAATACGTTAACGTATGTTAACCCATTAATTTGCTTTTAATTCCCCCATGTCGGCTTGCATATGTATGTCCTTGCTTAGGGCACTGAATGAAATGCAGTCATAATCAAAATAAAAATAAGTATAAAAGTCAAACAAGAAATGCAGCTTTCACAGAACACAGTAAACCCAAAAACAGGCAAAACGACAAACATAAATGGCAATTTTATTAAGGAATAAAGGAATATGACACAAAAAGGGTTTAAAATAGGGCTACCGCCTTGGAACGGTGAGTGGCAAAAAGACAGCTGGAGGTTTAAACCAGATTCTAGGGTGCACTAACACTGCTGTCATCCGAATGAAACGGGACAGTGTAAATAAAGAAATCCCCGCCATGAACTATTCTCTAACCAACAAGACAGCATTAAAACATATCCATGAAAAACAAAAATAACCACCTTCTACAAATACGTGTAAAAGTCGAACAGAAAATGTAGCTTTCACAGAACAGTCAAAGAAAAACACGTATTAAAACAAACAACAATTACAATACCAATAAGAAACCAGGCATGTGATATCACAAACACAAACGTGTTGACAATTGGGCTACCATTTTCGAAAGGTCGGTTTTCGGTTTCGGCCACTTGTTCCCCTTCATCTCTCTGTCACTGGGAGGCAAATAGTCAAAAGCCGGTTTTTGTCTATCGGCGAGTTTACATTCGCAATGAATGGCACTTGCAATTCATTATTTCAGACAAGCAGGGACATTCTTAAAGACGGGTGATATGTGACTTTACAGAAAGTTATTTTAATGGCATAATCCATAGTAGCCATCAATCTTATACTGATATCAGCTGACGCCAGCTTATTCACCATTTCTAGTGTTATCGTAATGTGTATACGTTAAATATATTCTGCAAATTTAGCTGACAGTTTTGCACGAGTGAAAAGTAGATTTTAGACCCCCACTGACCGTTCCAAGGAGTTGTCAGCTGTTGTCAACCCTTATTTGTTTTACTGAATGTGTTTGTGATGTACTTTTTGTATCACCTTTGAATTGTAATACTTGTTGGAGTGAGTGTATTCTGTGAATACTATTCTTCCTGTTGGACTTAAAACCTTTTCTTTAACAAAAAGCCTTTCGAAAATGGGAAAACTAAGCAATGCGTATGAATTTAACTCACAAAGACATTATATACATTACTATACGAATTACGTTTTCCGTTACACGAGAGCACATTACAGAAAATGTTTTGTCTTAAGCAAAAATGTTAGTTATAGTGTAACGGATATTTATTACTGGAACTTCATTCAGTGAAAGTTATGTTTCCATAAAACGTAATTTTGCAACTTACGACGCATTGCGCCTATTTCGTTATTCTGTAATTGTTTTTAAAAATAACAATACTAAACGCGTAACTACATAAAATAATGATATCTGCGTTCGCAGCGGCGCCATATGTCCCAATTAAACAAAATAGAAATTCATCAGTATTTAGTCCATTCGAAAAACGGAAGGAAGTTGCAGTAGTTTCCTTGTAAAGATGGATAAAAATATCGGACAGCGAAAGCAGCATTCAAGGACGACAGTCAACCTCAAAACACAAACACGCAAACATACAAACGAAAAGGCAAAAGTAATAAAAAATGCAAACGACATCACAAACACAAAAGGGTTGACAATAGGGCTACCGCCTTGGAACGGTCAGAGGCAAAGTAGGCCACTGGGGGTTTAAACCGGTTCTAGGGTGCACCAAACCTCACACTTACCCTACTCTCAACCCATTAAAACAGGACAGTGTAAATAAAGAAATCCCCGCCATGAATAAATCTCTAACCAACAAGACAGCATTAATATGCAATATAAGTAAAACACAAAGATGCTCGTGTAAATATAATACAAAAAAACAATAGCCTAGAAAGCCACAATGAAGGTACTCAGTGACTTGGCAGAAGCCAGAGCAACAAGAGAATAAACCATTAAGGGCACGACAGGAAAGATTATAGACAAACATCAAACGCCACCGTCCCAATGGGCTTTAGGTAGGCGTCATCATAGGGTCCACAGCCTGTCCGGTCATCGTACAATTAAAGAGGAAAACATAGTGGCGTAAAAGTCGTAAATAGGTTTTGCAATAGAGAAATTCACGGGCATAAATTTCAAGCGAAAACGGACTTTTAATCACAGGTATTCCAAACGAGATGTATCCATACTAAATGTACTATGCTTTACCAATTTTTTGGAGTAACTCAAATGACAAAATAAAAAGAACCAATATGACAAATCATGCATTTGTACATAATGTTTTAGATATGATTGTTTATGTAAAAGATTTACTAAAATTAAAAAAGGGATGAAAAAGTAGAATACCTATTAAGCCGTTTAAGCCGTTGCTAGGGGACGTGAGATGTGTTGCTTCATACATTACCTCTCATGAACAGACTTATAGAGGATCTTACATAAGTACCCATTTATTATTGATTTTATTAAACAAGTTTGCAAAATGATATAATGCGAGCATTGTATCATTTTTGCTAACGAGTTTAATAAATACAATAATGAATGAGAACATATGTTAGATTTTATTTATCATATAAATGAGATATATGGTCCGAACGCAATGGCATCCGACAGCGTACGAACGCAATGGCATCGTAGGCCCACACTGTACTGCAAACAAGGACTTGATAATACAATGAAAGAGACAAAAACAACAGAAAGGGTGGTGAAGACAGGGTTACCGACTTGGAACGGTCAGTAGGCTACAAGGCCTACTGGTTAGCTTGAATCGATTCACATATCGACTTTTATTGCATTTTGACTGTCGCTTTAACACGCAAAACCGACATAAACCGTGGGAATTGGATCATAGACATTCTCGATTTTGTTTGACAGCGCGTACTGTGCTCATAGTTATAGAACTAGTGGTATATCGAAAATATAGATTGGTGTTATTCCACTCCCACACCATAATTTATGTGATAACATCCGAGTCTGCTATTTTATTCTCGTGGTTGTTCTCTTGCTTAGTCCAATTGCATTATTTATTAACATAGATACTAACGATCGTTCAGTGCAGTGTAAACGGTCCCCCATGCTATGAACCAGTTGTGTTGTTTTTAACTTGTTCTTTAGTATCATCGAATTCAATATAGGTGGAATTGAAATAGAATACCGCTTAAGGCGGTGCTAGTGGATGTTACTTCTTACATAACTGCTCGTGAACTGACTTCATAAGACCAAGTATGTTACTTTATTCTCCTGGATATGTTTGTTGCTTCCAAGGGAACTCCCTTTTCGGTATTTATTAACTTCAAATCAAATATGGCTACTGTTCATAGTTAACTAAAACTGTACTTATGTGTATTTTAATTAACACAATTGGCTTTGCATGAGTAGCTGCATAGAGAAGAGTATTTCTTCATGCTTTACACGTTATATCCACTAAATGAATGTTCGATTTGGGCTGCGTACCAGGAATCAAGTTAAAAATAGGCTTTTGCATTTTTAAGGCAGCCAATGAAGTAGCTTTATAATTTAGAATATCGAGTAGAGAAGAAAATCGTCTAGATGTCCATTTTGAAGTAGTTGACCTGACCAAGAACCTTAAGACGCTGCGTCTATGCAGTTTTATAAAAAGACACACGACGTGTTGGTAGTTATTTCATGAACCATCTGAGCTTGAAAATTGGCAGTTAGTT
The DNA here is from genome assembly GCA_037043455.1 of Cyrtodaria siliqua. Classification (NCBI taxonomy): domain Eukaryota; kingdom Metazoa; phylum Mollusca; class Bivalvia; order Adapedonta; family Hiatellidae; genus Cyrtodaria; species Cyrtodaria siliqua. Next base: position 78,594 of record JAWPHD010003299.1, on the reverse strand, counting down.
TTTATACTCACTGTTTATTATAAATGTAAATATAAAATCAATTTAAGGAACATATCTACAGTTTTGACGCTTTTTGAATACATTTCCTTTTTTAGGGCGCGTGTGTCTTTCTTTTATATTTTTTCAAACACGCTGTCATCAAAAGAAAGGACATTTATCTCGTCGATTCTGAAACATGTTACAAAGTGAACAAAATAGTTCACCGTATTTAAGCATGCCTACCTAGAATCTTAACTGGTAGGGAAAGGGGTTAAATACCACGAATATATGAGTCGGTCTAAAGAACCTATTAGGGGAGTCAAGTGGCAGTCTAGATATCAATAGTCTTCTATAATAGGGTGTATTTTGTAGTATCTCAATGGAAATTTAGTTACGTTTTTTTAAACAAACAATTTACTGAGTGTTATTTGCAAGACGTGTATGTTTTACCATAAAGGTTCATAATATTTTGTAATAGTGAAGTATACCAAGGAGAAATGAAGAGTAGCTTTTACTATGCAACGATAACAAGAAAAGCTATAATACATGTATTATAGCATGGGGAGTACGGACATGTTTGAAAGGCAGTGAAAGGATGATATTATTAGCATGACATATTAGCCAGAATTTGACCGATAAATTTTCAGTCAAGTGACACATCTCCAAAATCCGGGAGGTGACAAGATCTGTATTTGCCGACTTCAGTACTATATAAATACAAGAAATCAGTGGATTCACTTGTCTCGCCTAACGAGGGCTGGACTTAAAAATAAAAAGGTCAATGATGCTTAAATGAAAGTTTGTAAACATTTTAGTAACTAAAAACAATCGAGTTTGCCGTTTGCTGAGATGACATTTAAGTGCATTTGTTTAAAAACAAAATGCCATTCTATTAAAAGCAAGAGGCCCTCTTGTGCCTGTGGATGCTCTACTGGCTAAAACGGCTCTTATATCAAGGGTTCTCTTATATGAGGATGGCCTTAGATCGCTCACCTGGTAATCATGCGCAATAAGTCTGCTGTGTCTAGTCTGGCATAGGCATTTTTTAATTTCTCCCACTTTCTTCTATGAATGAAATATCATAAAAATGTGGGGGGGGGTGCTATATTAACGTCTGGAATGGGCTTTTTTTAATTTGTCCCACTTTCTTCTATGAATTAAATTTTATACAAGAGGTCAATGACCTTGAAGCTCTACTGATAGGTTTTTGATATTTAGATCAGCATTTCTGTGAAGTTTTATGAAAATCTGTCAAGTAGTTTCAGAGGAGTAGTCGCTACAAGTTTTCATTATATAACTATATGTAAACTAATATGGCCGCTGGTGGCCATGTTTAACGTCAAATCAAAATAATTTTGACAAGGATCAACATCATGTCATACCAATCATTTTAGAAAAAGTCCCATATCAATATCACTTATAGTTTTCAAGAAGTAGTCGCAACAAACTTGTATTTTGAAAATCTATTTTTAGCCATGGCGGCCATCTGGAATTTTGGCCGACCTGACATTTTGCTAGGATCAATTAAACATCAAGAGCAATATTCCTGTGAAGTTTCATGAAAATCCGTAGAGTAGTTACAGAGGAGTAGTCGCTACAAATATTTACTAGATAACTCTATGTAAACAAAGATGGCCGCTGACAGTCATGTTTAACATCGAATCAAAACAAATTTCGACAAGGACCAACATCATGTCATGCTGATCATTTTAGAAAAGTCCCATATCAGTTTCACTTATAGGTTTCAAGAAGTAGTCGCTACAAACTTGTTTTTGGAAAATATATTTTTAGCCGTATCGGCCATCTTGAATTTCCGGCCGACCTGAAGTTTTGCTAGGATCAATAAGATATCAAGAGCAACATTCGTTTGAAGTTTTATGAAAATCCGTCAAGTAGTTTCAGAGAGGTAGTCGCTAAAAGTTTCATGATATAACTCTATGTAAACAAAGATGGCCGCTGGCGTCGAATCAAAATAATTTTCGACAAGGATAAACATCATTCCATACTGATCATTTTAGAAAAAGTCCCATATCAATATCACTTATAGTTTCAAGAAGTACTCGCTACAAACTTGTTTTTTGAAAATATATTTTTAGCTGTGGCAGCCATCTTGAATTTTCGACCAACCTAAAATGTTGCTAGGATCATTTAGACATCAAGAGCAAGTTTCATGGAAATCCGTCGAGTAGTTTTAGAGGAGTAGCCGCTACAATTTTTTACTAAATAACTCTATGTAATAAAAGATGGCCGCTGGCAGCCATGTTTAACGTCGAATCAAAACAATTTTCGATAAGGACTAACATCATGTCATGCTGATCTGATTAGAAAAAGTCCCATATCAACATCACTTAGAGTTTTCAAGAAGTAGTCGCTACAAACTTGTTTTTTAAAAAAATATTTTTGGATTTGGCGGCCATCTTGAATTTCACATCAACATCAATTTTTGCTAGGATCAAATAGACTTCATGGGCAACATTTCTGTAAAGTTTCATGAAAATCCATTCAGTAATTTCAGAGAAGTAGTCGCTAAAATACAAGGTTTACGGACGGACAGACAGACAGACGGACAGACGGACGACAGACACCGCACCACGGCATAAGCTCTGATGATCTCTTATCAGTAGAGCTAAACAATGGGTAGGAAGGGGGGGGGGGGCTATATTAACATTCTAAACAAATATATAGCTTCCTGCCAAATTTTGTAGAAATCCAACAAGCCGTTTAGGAGGAGTAGCGCCGACAAGAAATTTAAAGTAAAAAGTGCCATAACTCCGTCATAAATCAGAAAACTGGAACAAAAGCGCGATATGCACAACTAGACATCTTACCGATGCTTCCTGCCAAGTTTCTTCGAAATCCAACAAGGAGCGCCGACAAGACATTTTAAAAAAAAAATCCATCAAAAATCAACGAACCGGAAAAAAAATGCAATAGGCCCAGCAATGCTTCCTGCCAACACGGCGTTAACATCAAAAAACAAAATTTAAAAAAATAATGAAATAAAAAATTTAAAAAAAAATTAAAAATTAAACCAAAACAAAAAAAAATCAATGGAAATTAAAACAAAAATAAAATATAAAAAAATATATATCTATTAAAAATATAAATAAAAAAATATATATATATACTAATAAAACTTAACCTGGCCTGGAATTTACCAACCATTCAAACTATTTTTAGACTTGAGCTCAAGTACTCAAATTGCATTGACCAATATTTCCATGACCTTGAAAGACAAACAAGCTGATGAAGTTGCAATTGATTAGTTTATATCATATTTATAAATAGCAGCTTGTTATGAACGTTTATCTTTGAATCTTTCAGAAATATTTGTGATTGAAATTTTTATACTTGGGCTTAAGACTAAGAATACTCTCAAGAATGGTTGGTGAATTCCAGGCCCGGTAAAGTTTGGTAAAGATCAGATGAAAAATGAAAGCCCTATCGTATTAACGAGGCAAAATATAGCATTTTTAACTAAATCAAGGGCAATAACTCCGCTGTTATTGGTCCGATCTGGCTGGTTTTCGAACTTATGCGAGCTTTCATTGATATTAACAATCTGGTAAAGTTTGGTACAGATCGGATGAAAAATGAAGATCTTTGGCCAGTAGAGCTAAAATTCATCATGAGAAAGTGATGTAAATTTAAAAATTAAAGTTATCTGCCCTTTGCTTGGATGGTGAAGGCCACATTTGCTTTGTCACGTTGCAATGTACCACTCAAGATAAGTTTGAAAGGTCTTAGGACATACAGTTTGTGAAAAAGTGAACTAAACGCCAAAGTTGAAGGTAAAAAGTATTAGGTTATCTGCCCTTGCTTGGAAAGTCAAGGTCACTTCCACATTTTCTTTGTCACGTTGCGATGTACCACTCAAGATACAACTTCAAGCATACAGTTTGTGAAAAAGTGACCTGAACGCAAAAGTTGAACCTAAAAATTATTAAGTTATCTGCCCTTTACTTGGAGGGTCAAGGTCACTTCCACATTTGCTTTGTCACGTTGCCATGTACCACCCAAGATACAACTATAAGCAAAGTTTGAAAGGTCTAGTGCATACAGTTTGTGAAAAAGTGACCTAAACGCAAAAGTTGAACCTAAAAATTAGTAAGTTATCTGCCCTTTGCTTGGAGGGTTGAGGTCACTTCCACATTTGTTTTGTCACGTTGCGATGTACCATCCATGATGCATCTATAAGCAAAGTTTGAAAGTTCTAGTGTATACAGTTTATGAGAAAAAATGACCTAAACGCAAAATTTGAATGTTGACGCCGTCGCCGCCGCCGGAAAAGCAACACCTATGTCTCTTTTTTTCTTCGAAAAGGCGAGACAAAAACAATGTTATATAATAATTGTATTCAAAGCATTATAGTTTAGTTGTCTTTTTTCTTTTGGTTTCGTCTGATTTCAAAATGCCAGTTTGGATGAATGTATTATATACATTAACAAACATTTTGATATTTCACGGTAAGGGTAATACTTTACAACGTATATAAATATTATGGAATGATTTTTTAACACTAGTATAATTGATTAATGAACAATTTTATATTATGTATTTATTTTAAAGTTGTGGTTATCCCAGAACGCAGTGTGTACAGCTCAGTAAGTGTGCCAGGTTCCACGCCAGGACTCGAACCTGGATCTCTTTTCTCGAAAGAAAAGCATGCTTCCTTACACTACAGAGAAGTTCCCAACAGCACAGAACGTACAATAAATTAATCAGCCAACTTGAATTCAGAATAAACATATTTTACTTCAAATAAACTACAACTTATTCTGTATATTTACATAATCCATTCTGGGCACTGATCTTAACTCTTAAAGCATGACCTTTGAATCGGCAAGATGAAGCTGCAGGTTATGCTTATCAATTAATTCCAATACTTCATTAATAAGAAACCCAGTGAAAACAAGCAAATCGCGAAGTACAAGTCCAAGCCCCCTATATGTGTAACCAACTATCTTAAAACTGCACAATGGATACTCCTCAATCCTGCCAAATTTCATAACACAGCCCTCAAGGGAAGTAAACTTATTGAGAAAAAATAGTTTTTTATTTATATTAACAGCAACCTTAAACTTTGACCAACCGACCTGAATAACAATTCAGTGCTTCCTTTCAATGATCTGCATATTTTGATGAAGTTTTAAAATCCTTTAAGTGAAAATCAATTGAGTAGTAACCAATTTTACATGTATTAACAGTTACCTTGCTCCAAACTCATATTACCTAAATAATAATCCTGAGCTTTAAATGATCTGCAGTTTGTGGTGAAGTTTCGTTAAATTTATTTACGGGAAAGTAAATTTATTCAGTAGAAACCAATTTGTATTTGTGGTAACAGTTATCTTAACCTTTGGACAAATGACCTGAATAACAATTTCATGTCTACTTCCATTGAGGTGATTTTGTTTTGTTAAATCCGTTTTGTTAAATCCGTCAAGGGGAACGAAAGGTATTGAGTGGAAACTAATTTCCTACAGCAACAATGACCGCGTCTTAAAATTGAACTACCTTAATAACAATTGTGATCTTTCTTTCCATGAGACGCACATTGTGGTGAAGTTTTATTAAAATTCTTTAAGGGAAAGTGAATTTATTCAGCAAAAAGCAATTTGTATTTTTAGTTACAGTGACCTTGACCTTTCGATAACCTGAATAACAATCCCATGCTTAATTCTAATGAGGTGACGTTTTTGTTAAATCCGTCAAGGGAAACTAATGTTATTTAATGGGAACCAAAATCTTATTTATAGTAACAGTGACCTTAATCCTATTACCAAATGACCTGAATAACAATCCTGAAATTTCTTTCCAAGATACCTTGTGGTGACGTTTCGTCTGTATTAAAGGCAGAACAATTTCGACAAGCACAACGAGCGACTGTTTTTCCGATTTAATATTATGATCTACAATTGGTCAGTGAACCATTTATCGGATTACTTTATTAAAAGTTTGATGACAGACTACTCCGAGTGGAAATCAGCTACGTGAAAAATGACTTACGCCAAGCTAGTTTGCGTAGGAATTCAAAAACGTGTCGAAATTACACAGGTAATGGGTGCAAATATTTCTACGTTTAGGTAATTTTTTACCATAATTATTCAGTAAGTTTAGAGAAAAATGGTACCTTTCAGTATTTATTATCATTCACACTAACGTTTGTTTAGTGCTGTGTGGCGGCCGTAAAAAGTTTCCTCGACTACAAATCAGTAGTGTTATAATTACTTACTTGTCCTTTGAGATCATCAAGCCCAATCTGCGTGGCTTTAAAGTAGAATATCGCTTAAGCTGGTGATAGGAGGCGTGAGTTGTGTTGCACTTAACATTACCTCTCATGAACAGACTCAATAAAACCGAGTCAGCTACTTTTATTTCTTGTTTGTTTTTGTTGCCTCCAAGGGATCCCCTTTTCAGTATTTATTTCTATTTTTGGATGTTGGAAACCCATAACTACAATATTTCCTGGTTATTTTCTTGAACCACAATGCAATACGACTGTTCCTTTTATTGACTTTACGGTGGTCGAACATATTCATTCGAGTGGAAATGCTGCATATTATATTTAGTATTATTCTAATTAACCGTTTTTTTGTAGAGCCCAAAACATGAATGGTTACATAGCGTGTAACAGGAATGAACATGCAAGGTTCATTCTCTACAATGTTATACATCAAAATAAAATATGGAAAATGGGTAAAAGTGTAGACACTTCATTTACAATGAAGCAACGTTTCCATACGCGGTGTCATGATAAAGACCTTGAATGAGCATGATAAAAAATGCCAAAATGAACATGACGTGGAGGTTTGGGGTTTGGAGGAATCCCCTATGGCTTAAGCACAATTTGCAGTGGTTGTATTCTACCCCAGCAACCAACCAGGGTGATAGTTATTTGTAATCAGTTACTTTGCTAAGTTTACTAGTTTGTATTTTTATATAAATATATCAATAGTATATATGGCTAGAAATAATGAAAAACTAGAAATGTGTCCATGGGACAAGGATGTCCCTACTGAAAACAATCAGTTTTAAACGTAAGATTTGATGAAAAAGGGGCCATAACTCTGGTAATACTGGGTCGATTTTGACGCCGAATCGATATGCACATTTTGATATTAAAGGTAAGCATCCTGTAAAGTTTGAAAAGAAATGGAGAAAAACTGTTGGAGAAGATAGATACACAAGATGTATTAACGTTAATTTTAATGAAAAAAAGGCCTTAACTCCGGTAATACTGGGTCGATTGTGATTCTGAATATATATGCACATCTTGAAATCATAGATAAGTATCCTGTAAAGTTTCAAAGCAATCGGTTGAAAAGAGTTGGTGTGAATAGACAGACAAGATATTGTGACGTAAAATTGAACGAAAAAGGGGAATAACTCCTAGGTCCATTTTGATGCCGAAACTATATGCATATGTTGACATCATACGTAAGCATCATGTAAAGTTTCGAAGCAATCGGTTAAAAAGTGTGGGAGGAGATAGACACACAAGATATTTTGATGTACAATTTGACAAAAAATTGGCAAAACTCCGGTAATGCTGGGTCGATATTGATGCCAATATGCACATCTTGACATCATAGGTAAGCATCCTGTAAAGTTTCGAAGCAATCGGTTAAAAAGTGTGAGAGTAGATAGACACACAAGATATTGTCATGTAAAATTAGACGAAAAGGGGGCCATAACTCCAGTAATACTGCGTCGATTTTGGTGCCGAAACAGCATGCACATCTTGACCTCATACGTAAGCATCCTTTAAAGTTTCAAAGCAATCACTTGAACAAATATAGGAGGAGATAGACATGTAAAACTCTATGTCACCAGGGCATTAATAATTAACAAGTCCAGACTTTTAAATACACGTTTTAATAATCTTTAAAACTACCCCATTTCTGATCGTATAGTGTTTATATTAATTCTAACAGATGTTACTCATCAAATCTCTACATTCTCAGACTATCTCTAACCACTTCCCAGAACTCTCACAGACTCTCTCCTACTACTAAAACATGCCAATATATACCTGCATGCACGTGCCATAATATTATTGGATTTCGACACATTTATTCAATTGGTTTAACACTATACCCCGCCTACCACCATATACCTGAGTAAGCTAATATAATATCTGCTATTAAAGAGAACTATCCCAAATTGTAGAATATTAGGTAAATTACTTTTAACTGCAATATACTTCTACTACTTGTTATCAAATTATTATTATTACTTATTAAAGGGTATGGTAGTGATACAAATTCCTTCCATATTTAATTTGAAATGTTATAATGAAATTTTAACAGTTCTAATTCTAATCAAGTTCTTAGACTAAAATGTAAGATTAAATGTTTGTGCCATTAGTCACTGTATACATATGAATAAATCCAGTTACACATTGAAGACAGAAAGTTACTAATCCACGGTAACTGTAAATGCTACGGCACAAAAGTTAGTCACAATAATCACTGCAAAGCGTCTATATATATGGCCACTTCCACTGCCATCGTTGTCCCGGTATCGTCATGGATTGTCCAGTTGGGCTCCACCAAACGTTACACCATCGGCCCTCAGAAGAACGTGTTCCATGGCATCGTCCCATAATGTTTGTCGTACCATTTTAGATAACCGCAAGTCCCTTTAAAGTTGTATGCAGAGAGTTTATTAATCTGTCTACTCCGCAGAATATCAGCATGTAAATTCCTATAGGTAATTCCGAACACCTGCTGCTGATAACGACTGGTACCGTAATTCCAATTATCTATAGGTAAACGATTAGCGTCTATTATCGTCTAGCAGCACCTCTCCTGTAACTCAGCTAATTGACTGCAGCAAAGATATAAGTGTACTGTTTTTCCAAAAACAATTCCTATTAATTTCCGACAAGGTCATATTTACACACATTGGTGCAAATACTTGAATATTGGAAAAGTTATGTATGTATGGGGTAGCATTCGGACTAAACCATTGTTAGTCCATCTAAATTACACATGTTCTATTTACAACATTTTTGACTGACGTCACCAGTTTATATAACACCACAATTACATAATGTCTCGTATGACACGTGTGTCTACACTTCTACATATATCGATATATCCGGATATTTACACAGATACCGTGTCGTGAAGATCAGACGGTATTTTCTGTCCATTGGCTTATCACGTGATGAAAGGGTTGCTGACCCCTTTTCAGCAAAACATGCTGCCCGGAAATCTGAGCCGGGATCGAAGCCTCTCGGTCTTCTCTGAGAGTTCACCGTATACTCGCACAAAACTTTTGGCAGAACAGAGTTTTTACATTTTAATCCCCAGTGACCAGAGCTATTAAGGCAGTTGTCCCATATGAAAATTCCCAATTTTGAAAGGTTGAGTTTTCAATTCCCCAATATGGTGTTGCATTGGAATGACTGTATTGTTATTTGGAAGTTCAAGAGGAAAGGGTTCACTGTTCAGTTTGCTTTATGTTTGCATGACGTATTAGTACTTATACTCAAATAGTATTACTCTCAGTGTTTTCTGAACCATACAGAAATATGATTCCTAAATTAAAATTAAAATTTGAAGCCTAAAGCAACCCACTAATTGCTTTGATGGCTGTTGCCACCTTCCTCATTTTCCCACTTTGTGTCTGTCTGTCGGATTTTTTTCGTGAGAAACGCTTCTTGCGTGAGATAACAGAAATCTCTTTTCCCTTTTTATCTGGTTCATCTGAACTAATTGACATGTCATCGGAATCTGATTCCCTCATTTTGGATGCACCTGATGAAAATGAGATGGGTGTTGTTTCCATTTTAACAATCTCATTATCATCTGACGAAAAAGAAGGAGGTGTAGTGAAAACACTTGTCAAATTAGGAACATTGGTGTCAGAATTAGAGTTTTCATGATCTGAGTTATGTTGTGCACGAATATGTTTACGTAATTCCATCAAAGGGATGTCAGATTCACCGTCAGAATTATTACGTTCTTGGCGGTAATGTTTGACTAATTGAGATAATGGCAGTTCATCGTCATCATTACTGTCAGATATATCTGAGGTGGGGTTGGAATTATGATCGCTTATCGGTGGAACCACATAATTAGATTTCCTAATTGATCGACTTAACTTATCTGTTGGTATCTGCCATTCATCCACATTAGCTAAGCGTAGGTGGTGTACGTGTACCTTAGTGACAGACCCATCAAGCTGGCTTTTGATAATGTACGTGACAGGTGTGGTTTGTTTGATAATGCGATAATAATGAAGCCATTTTGATTCTAATTTGTTCTTTCGAGTGTGGTTTTTATAATAGACGGGATCCCCAACTTCAAAAGTGACTAGTTTAGTATTTTTGTTTGCATAGTTAGCTTGTCGGCGTTTTGCATCTTTAAGATTTTGATGAACTAAGAGAAATGATTTATGTTGTTGTTCCAACGCGATTTTATGCATATCCTCACCCGCATATTTTCTGCGTGGTTTGAGAATTGTGTCTATCGGTAACACGACATCCCTATTGTATAATAGAAAGAATGGTGAAAATTTCAACGACTCACTGACATTAAAGCGAATTGCAGCCAAAGCTTGATTCAAATACACATCCCATGTATTCAAATTATCCTTCAATTTCTTTGCTAAAATATCACCTAACACGCGGTGGTACCTTTCTATTTTATTACTCTGGGGATGGTAATAGGACGTAGTAATTTGATGAATGTTCAAAGTAGCCAGGGTCTCTTTAACAGTTCTATTTATAAACTCGCCGCCATTGTCTGATACCAAAGCCATCGACGCTCCGTATCTTGGAAATATTTCATCAATTATCAAATGTGCGATTGTCGCGGTGGTCTTATCTGGTACGGGAAATGCTTCGGGGAAGCTCGAAAATAGGTCGATAAAACTTACGATGTACTTGTTACCAGACAGTGATGTTGGATATGGGCCAGAAACGTCTACAGCTATCTTTGCAAAACCGTACGGAGGAATATCGGTTTCTTGTAATGGAGGTTTGATCTTTTGCAAGTTTCTGGTTTGACAAGTAACACAACTAGAGATATAATTTAGCAGTTCTTTAAACATGTTTGGCCAATAATACTTCTGTTTAATTGTGTCATATGTCTTGTCAACACCCATATGACCGTTAGAGTCATGATATTGCTGAATAACCTCTGGTCTTAAGTGACTTGGGAGATAGAGACGTAAGATAGGATCTGAATCAGCGTTTGAGATATAGTACAATATATCATCGTGAATAACATGCCTATTTGCTAAGGTAGGTGTTAATTTGTCAAATTGAAGTCCAGCCTTGATTTCGATTAAAATTTTATCTTTTTCCTGTTTAGTTACCATGTCTATTCCAGGTTCGATCTTAGGTTTCTGCAAATGATCTTCAAGATTAACATTGCACTTAACATACCTTCTTGGCTCAAACCTATTCGAATTCAGTGCATTAATATGATAGGTGTTATCATTGATGTCAGGGTCATAACCCTCGACATCTTCGGGTACAGCATCTAAGGGCAAACGAGATAACATATCTGCGACACTGTTGTTCACCCCTGGGATGAACTCCAATTTGCAGTCATAGCCGGCAATACCGAGAGCCCACATTTGAATTTTCTTATTTTGCATAGGGGAATCTAACAGATATTTCAATGGAAGGTGATCTGACCTAATTATGAAGGTTGCCCATGTAAAAAGTGATCTAACTTCTGCAAAGCGTAATGAATCGCAAAAGCTTCTTTCTCTATAGTAGATCAACGACATTGGGTATCACTCAACTTGTGAGACAAAAAGTGAATGGGTTTTTCATTTTTTATACCAGGAACAGCCTCAGTTGGTTCATCAACTGGCTGTGTCAAGCAAGCTCCTATGCAATTGTTACTTGCATCCGTATAAAGGATATAAGGTTTTCCTGGGTCAGGGTAACCTAACATTGGTAATATCGCTAAACTGTTCTTCAAACTTTCAAAAGCCTCTTGACAGTTAGCGTCCCACTTAAAGTTAGCATATTTTCTTGTGAGAATTATGATTGGTTGTGCTATTTCTGAAAACTTTGGAATAAATCGACGATAATAACTGCACATACCAATAAAGCTGCGTACCTCTTTTACACAGGTAGGCGCAGGTAACGATTTTATGACTTCAACTTTCTTTGGATTAGGTTTAATTCCGTCTTTATTGATAACAAAGCCTAAATACTCAGTCTCAGCTTTTAGAAAATTACATTTCTTTAACTTCAATTTTAAACGATATTGCCTTAACAGTTCAAATACTTGTTCAATGTGAGCCAAATGTTCTTCAAGTGTAGAACTGAATATCAAGATGTCATCAAGATAAGCAGCTGTGTAACTGTCTAACCCAGCAAGAACATGTGACATAAGTTCTTGAAATACAGCTGGTGCATTGTTTAACCCAAAAGGCATGACATTGAACTGAAATAGCCCTCTATGACAAGCAAAAGCTGTCTTTTCAATATCATTTTCGTTCATGGCTACTTGCCAATAACCTGATTTGAGGTCTAGTAATGAGAAGTATTTAGCTTTCCCTAAAAGGGCCAAAAGGTCATCCACTAATGGCAAAGGGTAGGCGTTTGATTTTGTAATATTATTTAAGGCCCTAAAATCTACACAAAATCGTTTAGACCCATCCTTTTTATCTACAATGACCACAGGGAAACTCCAAGGAGATTTTGATCTGGAAATAATATTTGCATCTAACATTTCTTCTATTGCCTGATCAACTATTTTTCGGTTGTTTAGTGGTGTGCCTGTGTCAGTTTTCATTTTGACTGTTTCATTGTGACTTAAATCAGTATCTTTCTGTGCAAACAGATCAGCATTTTGTTTTAGTATTTTAATTAATTTTGCCTTAAATTCGGGGGGAGCATCAACGCCGTCAAATTCACTTTGATCCTTAAGATCACCACTAGAAATTTGTTGATTTTTAATTAATTCTATTCTAGCTACCGCGCAGCCCTTCCTTAAGGTAAATATTTTGTTTGTGGTGTTTGTTATCACAATAGGAACAATTTTATCTCTTTTTACTTTTGAAACTGAATTTGCAACTAATAAACCTGGCTCATAGCTAAGAAAACCACGTTCAACTGCCGAAACTTGGTAAGTTTGACCATTTGTTTGAAAATTAGGACTTTTCCTAACTCGAAAATTACAAACTACGCTTGTTTGAGGTGGAAGTTTAGTTTTAGATTTCAATCGAATTATCGATGAAATATGAATATCTTCCTGAAGTAGTACATATTTACCAGCGACCCTAATACACCCAAGGTCATAATAAATACGAACACCATTATTAAGCAATCAGTCTTTTCCTATTATTATTCTCGTATTCAGTCCCCTGACTACGTAAAAGTTATGACTCATTTTGATACCACCTATCTCGAAAAATGATTTCTGTGCTCCCATCGCAAGTAAGCGAACCTCCGGTAACAGAATGTATGTAAGCTTTGCGAGTTGTATCTAGTTTTGGTTTTAGTTTAAATTTGTCATAAACGTCTCGATTAATTTGTGACACGTCACTTCCGGTGTCAATTAACGCCCTAAGTTTTTGTTTCTGGATCCTTAACAAACAAGAATTTGGGTTTGATGTTAATGCAATATTAAATGTGGGTTTGCTTCTATTTCTCCTCCCACCGGCTTCTACATGCGAGGAGCGGAATCTTTTAACTGACCTCTAGCCAGTCTACCTTGCTGTCCGTTCGACCAATTTGTCTCATTTCGACATTCACTAGCAAAGTGACCTATTTCTTGGCACTGCCAGCACACTAACCGTGTACGGTCGATCGGTCTACGACGGGGTTTATTTTCAGTAATAGCATTTACTTCCCGTTTTTTCTTTCGACACTCGTCCACTACATGACCATTCTTATGACAATAAGAACATTTTTGCCTCCTTAAATGGTCAACTTCCATAGGCTGTTCATGTGTCGGTTCATTTTAATTCTGGTAATGGTGACCTGTCCTTAACTGAAACCTCTTTCTAAGGTTCTGTTCTGCTGTTGCAGTAGCAATTGCATCTTGCAACGTGTTTGGGTTGGTTCGCATGACTCGAAGTTTCATTCCATCGTCATGGAGACCATCGATAAAATACCCTATCAATTGTCTATCCCTAACATCTTGGGCCTACCCTGCAAAGGCGTCATCACCTAAGGCAATAAGACGTTCGGCATATACCTGAATTGTTTCATTACGTTTTTGAAGGACTTTGCGTAGTAACAAAAGTGCATGTTGTGGGTCAACAACTTCAGCGAAACGAGCTTGAAGTTCTGCTTTAACTTGTGCCCATGTGTGGGTAGGGTTTGCATCCATATACCTTTTCAAGAAGACACTAACGAGACCCTTACTTGCCTGATAAGCAACCAATTAAATACTGTCATGTGCCATGCCAACCAACAAAGAGTATTTCTCAATGATTTTTATCCAATCCTTAAATAATTTGCTTTCCCCCTCAAATGGCGTAATGACTTTGGCTACACCCTGAGCCCCCATGGTTGTTGTTAACCCTGTAAGCTGGTCACCCATTACCCTAAACATATTTGCAAACTCTGTCTGTTCAGCCATATTTGTTAGAGTAATACAGTAAAGCTACTCACGTTAGTCGGATATGCCTCTAGTTCTTCTTGCACGTATTGCACAATTGTCACCAACCGTCAACAAAGTTCATTTATGATCGACTATTGTCCACACACATGTTCAAAAACTGCCCACAACACCAAGTTCGAAGTGTTAATTATGTCGAATTAACACATAATCCTGATCACGATAGCACCAAAGAAGTACTGTAACACTCTATGTCACCAGGGCATTAATAATTAACAAGTCCAGACTTTTAAATACACGTTTTAATAATCTTTAACACTACCCCATTTCTGATCGTATAGTGTTTATATTAATTCTAACAGATGTTACTCATCAAATCTCTACATTCTCAGACTATCTCTAACCACTTCCCAGAACTCTCACAGACTCTCTCCTGCTACTAAAACATGCCAATATATACCTGCATGCACGTGCCATAATATTATTGGATTTCGACACATTTATTCAATTGGTTTAACACTATACCCCGCCTACCACCATATACCTGAGTAAGCTAATATAATATCTGCTATTAAAGAGAACTATCCCAAATTGTAGAATATTAGGTAAATTACTATTAACTGCAATATACTTCTACTACTTGTTATCAAATTATTATTATTACTTAATAAAGGGTATGGTAGTGTTACAGACACACAAGGTATTTTTCACATAAAATTTGACAAAAAATGGGCCATAACACCGATAATACTGGGTTGATTTTGACGCCGAAACGATAAGCACATCTTTACGTCATATGTAAGCATCCTGTCACGTTTCGAAGCAATCGGTTGTAAAGTGTGGGAGGAGATAGACACGCACACTTTTCGGGACGGATGGACACGGGTATCGCTATATGCCATTCGGTTGTCGGGATATAAAAATGTAAATAATCGCGGGTCATAAACCTGTTGTGAGTGCCGCCTTGTAAGATGCATCTGGCAAAGAGAAGGAAGGCTTGGATGATGAATTTTTACATCTCTGGAATCGCTCAACAACAATAGGTCAATGACCTTGAAGCTCTACTGATAGGTTTTGATAGCTAGATTAGCATTTATGTGAAGTTTTATGAAAATCTGTCAAATAGTTTCAGAGGAGAAGTCGCTACATGTTTTTACTATATAACTCTACGTAAACAAAAGCTGCCATGCTTAATGTGAATCAAAATAAATTTCAACAAGGACCAACATCATGTCATGCTGGTCGTTTTAGAAAGGTTCCATATCTGATTCAATATCAATTATAGTTTTCAAGAAGTAGTCGCTACGAATTTGGTTTTAAAAATATATTTTTAGCCATGGCGACCATCTTGAAATTCTGGTCAACCTGAAATTTTGCTAGAATCAAATGGACATCAAGAGCAACATTTCTGTTAAGTTTCATGAAAATTCATTAATTAGTTTCAGTCACTATAAGTTTTTACTATAGAACTCTATGTAAACAATGATGACCATGTTTAAGACGAATCAAAATAATATTCGACAAGGACCAAAATCCTGTCATGCTGATCATTTTAGAAAAAGTCCCATATCAACATCACCTATAGTTTTCAAAAAGTAGGTGCTACAAACTTGATTTTTAATCTACTTTAGCATGGTGGCCATCTTGAATTTCCGGCCGACCTAATATTTTGCTAGGACAAGCTAGACATCAAGTGCAACATTTCTGTGAAGTTTCATGAAAATCTGACAAGTAGTTTGAGAGGAGTAGTCGCTACAATTTTTTAATATATAACTCTTGTAAAGAAATATAGATATAAAAATCGAACAGGAAAAGCAGCATTCAAGGACGAAAGTCAACCACAAACACATACAAATGTAAAGATGAATAAAAGTCCAAATAAGACATCACAAAGATAACCGCTGGCGGCCGTTTAACGTCGAATCAAAATAATTTTCAACAAGGACTTGTCACCAACAACATGTCCCATATCAATATCACTTATAGTTTTCAGGAATTAGTCTCTACAAAAAGATTTTAAATCTATTTTCAGCAGTGGCAGCCATCTTGAATTTCCGGCCGGTCTGAAGTTTTGCTAGGATCAACTAGACATCAAGAGAAATATTCCTGTGAAGTTTCATGAAAATCTGTCAAGTACTTTCTCAGTAGTCGCTACAAGTTCTTATTATGTAATTCTATGTAAACAAAGATGGATGCTGGCGGCCATGTTTAATGTCGAATCAAAATAATTTTCGACCAGAATCAATATAATGTCATGCTGATCATTTTAGAAAAAGTCCCATATGAATATCTCTTATAGTTTTCAAGAATTAGTCGCTACAAACTGTTTTCTTAATCTATTTGCATCTTGAATTTCTAGCCGACCTAATATTTTGCTAGGATCAACTAGACATCAAGAGCAACATTCATGTGAAGGTTCATGAAAATCCGTCAAGTAGTTTCAGAGGAGTAGTCGCTACACATTTTACTATATAACTCTATGTTAACAAAGATGGCCGATGGTAGCCATGTTTAAATAAAGATATAAAAATCGAACAGTAAAATTAACATTCAAGGACGACAGTCAACCACAAACACCGCCTTGGAACGGTCAGTGGCAAAAAAGGCCGCTGGGGGGTTAAAACAATTTTCGACAATGCCCAACATCATGTCATATTGATCATCTTAGAAAAAGTATCACTTGTTCTAGGATCAATTAGATATCAAGTGCAACATTCCTGTGAAGCTTCATGAAAATATTCAAGAAGTGGTCGCTACAATCTTTTTTTTAAAAATCTACATTCCTGTAAAGTTTCATGAAACTCCATCCAGTAGTTTCAGAGGAGTAGTCGCTTCAAAAAATGTTTACGGGCGGACACCGCACCACGGCATAAGCTCTATTGATCTTTGATCAGTAGAGCTAAAAGCATACAAAACCTTGCGATTTACTTCATTAAACATCTGAAGATCAAATATGGATCCGTTTCTCAATTTACTAGAACGTGTAAATGAAAGAGTTAGCAAGTTCGTACACCTTTTTAACAGAGCATACATGTTAAATCAGTTGTTTTAATTAGGGGCTGTGTTCATCGGGTGATTTAATGCAAAAGTGACGATAACATATTATACAATAGTGCTTGACACAAAGTCTATATCATCTCTGTAGGTTGGAAATAAATCGTCTGTTGTTTACAAAGACAGTTGAGGGATAATGAATTTACAAAGTTTTGCAATACTAGTTATTGCCCTTGAGTCGGACTGTAAAGGTAACTTATGAAATCAATTGATACAAAACTAGAAGGATGTTCCACAGAACATTTGGGTCTCTTGCCTTGTGCTTATTTCAGCATGTACTATCTAACTATAAAAAAGAGGCATACATCTGACAAAATGAAAGTCAGTAAGTTATAGATCATGTTTAACACATTTCTTGAGGTAAGATGTAGATGTGTGTGAAGTTTTATGAACATAACGTCATGACCCCCATTATCGTGGTTTTCCCATTATCGTGGTACGTCATTACACGCGTTATTTATGATATATGACGATGAGTGACGTCACAGCTCGTAAGCTATTTTTACCAGAAGGGAATCCCCAACACTGTTGGAATATAAAAGTTAAATCAACTGCATCAATTTTCCTAAAGTATTAGAAAAAGTAAAAAATCTGTTAAAGTACAACTATTTTTAAGTTTGGACAATGTGCCTACCTCATATATATCCCCACAACAAAGTTACTTTGTGTTTACATTCATCCATCTGTTGTCCGAGAATGCAGACGTTGCTCCTGTTCGGATTATTCCTTTTTTCTGAAGGGGTATTCATAAAAGGGCATTGCGTAGCACATACTGTACTTCCTATAATTGGATCATTTTTCGACTTGCCACGATAATGGGGACCCTCTATCCATAATGGAATCTTCCGACCAAATCGGAATAGTTAGCGACATCGGTAAAAAGTGATTCACCGGAGACAATTTTGTCAATGTAAACAAAGATGATATATTACTGAATTCATAGGTCATTGAAATCGAGAACAATTATAAATGGGTGTAGCGCAGTTCACGTTTCACTACGATATACCACGATAATGGGGGCCATGACGTTAGGCCAAGTACTTTTCACGTTATTATGACCAAAGAAATATAAAAAGATCGGACAGGGAAAATAGCATTCAAGGAGGACAGTCAACCACAAAACACAGAAACAAACACGCAAACAGACAAACAAGAAGGCAAAAGTAATAATAAATGCAAACGACATCACAAACACAAAAGGGTTGACAATAGGGCTACCGCCTTGGAACGGTCAGTGGCAAAGTAGGCCATTGGGGGTTTAAACCGGTTCTATGGTGAAGCAAACCTCACACTTACCCAACTGTCATCCCATTAAAACAGGACAGGGTAAATAAAGAAATCCCCGCCATGATCTAATCTCTAACCAATAAGGCAGCATCAATAGGCAATATAAGTAAAACACAAATATGCTCGTGTAAATATAATACAAAAAACAATAGCCTAGAAAGCCACAATGAAGGTACTCAATGACTTGGCAGAAGCCAGAGCAGCAACAGAATAAAACAATAAGGGCACGACAAGAAAGAGCATAGACAAACATCAAACGCCATCGTACAATTAAAGAGGAAAGCATAGTGGCGAACTGTAAAAGGGTCCACCGTCAAGCATTCAGTACGTTGCAAAATGATTGGGTCATAACCTCTTTTGATAAACTTTTTAACAAGTTTAACAAAGATAGTATGAAAGTGATCATGATCAAGAATCTTACGAAGTTTATAAAGTTAGGTTGCAGGTTAAGGTGTGATGGACGATGGCGACTACGATGGACAAAGGGATCCCTAAGTAATATGCAGGCAATACAGAAAATGATTATGAAATCACTGGATTGTCTTCCTTTCACATACTGACATAGATGTTCATTGGTTTCAAGTACAGAAGAAATGCAACCGTAAATAAATGACAATATCAGGGGCAAGTCCGATACAGGTTACACAGACATTTAGGGGTTTATTTCTGATTTAGAGATGATGGAATCTATGTAAACAATAGCGCATATTTTCTGATATTATTAAAAAAAAAACTAATACTTTATTTCAGAACTCCAGATAAGCAGTTTTCGGGAGTATTTCAGTATTAAAAATTAAGAAATTAGCACGAAAAATATATTGGGAGTGAAAATCTGCATTTAAAATTAAAAATGCTAGTCTAATAAAGTCATATTTTAAAGTAAAAATCAAAAACATTATAACATTTACTCTTTAAAATATTTAGGAGGTAAAGCACCCTTTGACATTGAAGTTTGTCTGGAGCTCTGTAATTACAATAACAAACTCATATGTTTTACAATAGCGAATAATACACTCGCTTGTTTTCAAAATAGGAATATTTACTAACTCTGTCGGCCATTTTAATGATTATGTAGTCAGTCACAATACTGTAAACACTTTCTGTATAAGTTACCTATTATTCATGTTCACAAACATTTCGAAACTGCATCGGTTCAGAAATAATCAGCTCCCAAATACTTATTACATAATGTATTTCGTCAGCACGTTTCATTCCAAGGTGCTTTGAATAATGAATTAATTGATTGATTTCTTCCAGAATATATCTTCTAGAATATATCGGAAATGAATCCCGTTTCTAAGACCAAGACAAAAAATAATCCATTTGCAACATCTCGATCACTGCTCCGCGACATTACCCGTATGTATATCAAATGTCACCATATTGGTTATGTCATGCTAGCGTGACCCTCATTCCAAAATGATGTTTCTGCTATTTTCGGCAGTCTGATGTACTCGAGATACTGTGATTGAACTACTTACGTCATAATGCAGAACATAATGACGTCAGTCAGTAGTTTAATCGCAAAATCTCAATTGAATCCGACGGCCGAAAATAACAGATACATAATTCTGGAATGTTGACCGGATATTCAGACAAGATCAGACAAATGAAGAGTATATTTAAATTGCAGTTTGGTTACTTTTGACTTTGATTTCTCGGCGGGTTGACAAGAGATCGTAGGAAGAGTGGTATTGTCAGATAAGAAATTATTTTCTGCACGCGACAGTGAACAAGGTGTATGTTTTTGATATATTTGTATACATCTACTTGACTTCAGAAAAATATCACTAAAATGTCCCCTTACAGTCCTTCATAAATTATTATAATAACAGTACTATAAATGTAATAATCAAAAGATGCAATTTCCTGAGCCACGCCTCCAGCCCTCCTGAAATTATATCTCAAATATGTTTTAATAAATGTGATGGATATAAGTCTGTATTGTTTTATTCCATTCATTTTTGTTCAGGCGTTGAGTTCAATAAACTGTTTAACTTTCTCATTTTCAAAACTTCATACATTTACTTCCGTAAATGGTTCAATTTTGCTAGTAAATACAAAACTGACACACAAACTTTCGAGTCTTGTTTAAGAATAGGCTGATATTTTGATAGCTTTTGCCTTCGATTTCACGGTGGTCCGAACAATGGGAAGTTACTACAGTTTAATAGCCTAATAAAGGCCTACCTGTCCATTTCTTCCAGGGACATTTTGGGACCCTCACATGCTCAAATAAATTACTGAGCACGCAGTTGCGTGAGACGCTCAGTGTATATATATACTCCGGCGTGGGTTACGTAGCTGGTACTGGGCAAATTACGGTACTGTGGGACGAGTCGAAGTGAGACTGAGCAGCTCAGTTAATGTGAGCTGGTACTCAGTGTGTCGAGCGTCTCCAAAATTATATTCAGTTGAACGCCTATGACCTACTTTCAATTAGCTCTATCCAATATATTACCTCAACACTAACAACATAAACCCGTACCTACCTTCCGTCACGAACTTTTTCACAACCAGTGCCCACGAACATGTATGCAATAAGTTTAAAATGACGTCGATGTGCACACGTTGATACGCTGCACACAGCCATATTCACAGATTCATGAACTTGTGAACAACACCTACAAAAAATTAAATGCCGTACTTACCTTTCGCCCAAAAAAACTTCTCGACAACGGTTTTATCACAATTACAATGGTTTCCAATGACCAGTTTATATTATAACGTCAACCCCAAAGAAGAATGGCGTTCATTAAAGCGGAAATACCGAGTCTGCGCATGCGCGTCGGAAATAAACCGGAAGTCAATACTGTTTTCGATTATACCTCCTATATAGGCTACATACGTTAAATAATCTACTTATGTAATGGCCACGTCTTACGTCCCGTTCATGTATCTACATCCATTAGTGTTTTTCCGTACTAGAAAATGGTAAAGCGTATCATTCTTAAATGCTGAAGACTTCGAACTATATATACTTTCCACAATGTGATTGCTTTCAATTTTATGCATTGTTACGTTTAACATTTAATTTAGTTTTATAATATTTTATTGCAGATATATTACAAAACATCAATTCAACATCACAATATTCATAGCAACATATACAAATGGATTGCACTACAAGTTCCTTAGTTACAGTTCTCTCCATAACATATTGCATTTAAGGTATAACTTTCTGGGGTTTTTGTTACTACAGTTTAATAGCCTTATAAAGGCCTACCTGTCCATTTCTTCCAGGGACATTTTGGGACCCTCACATGCTCAAATAAATTACTGAGCACGCAGTTGCGTGAGACGCTCAGTGTATATATATACTCCGGCGTGGGTTACGTAGCTGGTACTGGGCAACTTACGGTACTGTGGGACGAGTCGAAGTGAGACTGAGCAGCTCAGTTAATGTGAGCTGGTACTCAGTGTGTCGAGCGTCTCCAAAATTGTATTCAGTTGAACGCCTATGACCTACTTTCAATTAGCTCTATCCAATATATTACCTCAACACTAACAACATAAACCCGTACCTACCTTCCGTCACGAACTTTTTCACAACCAGTGCCCACGAACATGTATGCAATAAGTTTAAAATGACGTCGATGTGCACACGTTGATACGCTGCACACAGCCATATTCACAGATTCATGAACTTGTGAACAACACCTACAAAAAATTAAATGCCGTACTTACCTTTCGCCCAAAAAAACTTCTCGACAACGGTTTTATCACAATTACAATGGTTTCCAATGACCAGTTTATATTATAACGTCAACCCCAAAGAAGAATGGCGTTCATTAAAGCGGAAATACCGAGTCTGCGCATGCGCGTCGGAAATAAACCGGAAGTCAATACTGTTTTCGATTATACCTCCTATATAGGCTACATACGTTAAATAATCTACTTATGTAATGGCCAAGTCTTACGTCCCGTTCATGTATCTACATCCATTAGTGTTTTTCCGTACTAGAAAATGGTAAAGCGTATCATTCTTAAATGCTGAAGACTTCGAACTATATATACTTTCCACAATGTGATTGCTTTCAATTTTATGCATTGTTACGTTTAACATTTAATTTAGTTTTATAATATTTTATTGCAGATATATTACAAAACATCAATTCAACATCACAATATTCATAGCAACATATACAAATGGATTGCACTACAAGTTCCTTAGTTACAGTTCTCTCCATAACATATTGCATTTAAGGTATAGCTTTCTGGGGGTTTTGTTAAAAAAAAAATACATTGTGATGAGATCATAAACATTTGAAAATCTTTGGGCCACTAATTTCTGTTTAATTGACACATCTGCAATTTGGCTACTTCCGATTTTATTAATATCATTAAACAGTGCAAGTCAAGGCTTATTTTCTATTAAAATGTGTTTTTGAAATAGTTTTCTTTACAATTATAGTGAACAACCGATAAATACGTATTCTGGTGGATATAAAGTTCGGTCAGAATATGGCAAAACAGTTTTAAAAAATCGCTTTTAAAGTTCAAAACGTTTGAAAAAGTCATAGATAAAATGAGTAAACAACTTTTCATTAGAAGAACGTGTTACTTTTTCCGAACTTTGTTTAATTTCTTTTTTGTTCCAGTACTGAAAAAAAAACATATTAATACCTGTTCACTATCTTAACTATAATGTTGATTAAACAACTGTTTGTCTTATTGTTTAGGGTGTATATATTTGAACTCATGTATTGTTTATTTATTACACTAACGGATGTATTTGTAGTCTGGTTTGGTTGTTGTAACACAACACTGGCTTTCGTCCCTTTTTAAACTTCGTGAAGATCATTGTGTCAAACACATTTTCTAGTAGTATAATACGAAGAGCTCACTTTGTTCTATTATGTTCCATGTGATGAAAGAGACATGCTCGGCAATATATCCGCTCATGCGACACTCATTTGGGTTGTGCAGGCATGTGTCTACAATCATTAAACCAAATGCATCTGGCCAATGACATGAATAGAATGCTACTAAAAGACTAAAGTATAGATTCATTGCTGATGCTTCTGATTCATTTCTGATTCATCTTCTATTTTTGATATTGGTTTACATTATATATACAATGTAATTTTGAGTTGTACATTGATTCGTTCAACAACCTAATGCATTGGTTCTTCGTTCCAGAACCAGTTACACTAAAACAGGAAACACTTATATGCAAGACACGACAGAATATTACACGACCACAATATTGCAATATGTAAGGCAATTAATAAGTTGTAGTCGATGTGCTGGATAATGAATATGCACTCAGGCGTTGGGTGGTTACAGAGTTTAAAACTCCATAGAATGTATGGGTAGCAATGCCGAGCGAAGACCGAACATCATCAGCAAGGAAGTGCTATACAAATCATGCAGAAGGACTCGGGTCACTGAGGAATATGATAATCCATTTACCGGATGCAGTGCCGATCTTCTTGTGTTAGACAAGAATGTCAAAGCGAACATGTCATTTCTACTGATTTAGAAAAAAACAGTTGTTGAAGAAAACTTGGATAAAGGAACAACATCTGTGTGACGTTTACAACTGTTTATAATGTAAACGTTACAAGAGGACGGCTATATATCGGTTAAAAAAGTTTAAAGAGCTCGATATGCGTTAAGCTTGACTGTTACTTACTTTGAAATAATACCTCTCCGAATAGTATGAACCAATCAGATTCATCAAAAGCTATACATTCGGGCATTAGCTGGTATTTGGTTAAAGCAAAGGGCGAATCAAACTCTATAATAGCAAATGGAACAAGGGGACGGAAACATGCGTACTGAGACCCGTTAACTTAAATCATTTATTGATTTACTGCAAAAGGAAGATAGTGAAATGGTGAGAAATATGTTTTGACTCCCACTAGACAAAATGAACCAATTCATAAACACATTTTTGGCCTGGCCATGTTTATATTTTGGTAATTTTTTTAAAGTGCTGTAATTGAACACTTTACTGTCGTTTTGCAAATTTTAAGTTAAGTACTTTCTTTCTTTTACAATTGTTACATTAAACACATTATTAACTTTTTTTATGAACTTGAATCCATAATATTAAACATTAAGTAATCATTATTCTATTTTGTGGTCCTTAAATTAATTTGAGGAGTAAATATGTCCCAATAATTAACTGACGGTCAGAGCGTTACTCCCTAATTGGTGTGGGAAAACGTTCGGAGGTGCGATGTCGTTGTCGTTCGTCAACCAATATAACGACGTTACATAAAAAAAGGAAACAAACAATAAAATGTTAAATGACATAATACACTGAGATATGCCTGTTTTTGTTTTACATCGAAAGTTTGTGTTTAGTTCGAGCATATTAAATGTAATTTAGTGCAAGTACTTTTACACGAATAGTTTTATATGAAAATGTATAAATATAAATTATGTTTCGGGTACTGTTTCGTATGCTTTTCGTCGCCTACCTACACCCAATATGGCCAACATTACTAAACATTGACTATTAAATATATTTTTAGAACATATCAAAATTAGATATAAAAAAATCGAACAGGAAAGTGGCATTCAAGGACGACAGTCAACCACAAACACACACAGAAACAAAATAACAACTTTAAAGATGAATAAAAGGCCAAATAAAACATCACAAACACAAAATGGTTAACAATAGGGCTATCGCCTTGGAACGGTCCGTGGCAAAAACGGCAGCTGGGGTTTATACTAGGTTCTAGATTTCACCAAACCTCACACTTACCCTACTGTCATCTCAATAAAACGGGACAGGGTAAATAACGAAATCTCCGCCATGACCTATTCTCTAACCAAGAAGGCAGCATTAATAGGCAATACAAGTAAAACTCAAAGATGCTCGTGTATATATAAATACAAAAACACAATAGCCTAGAAATCCTCAAAGAAGGTACTCAATGACTCAATGCAGATGCAAGAGTAACAATAGAATAAACCATTGAGGGCACAACAAGACAATACTGCTGACAAACAACAAACGTCACCGCCCTTTTGGGCTTTAGGTAGACGTCATCATAGGGTCCACAGCCTGTCCGATCATCGCTCAATTAAAGAGGAAAGCATAGTGGCGAACTGTAAATGGGTCCACCACCAAGAATGTAGTACGTTGCAAAATGATAGGGGCATAACTTCTTTTGATAAACCTTTTAACAAGTTTAACAAAAATAGTATGAAAGTGATAATGGCCAAGGATCTTACGAAATTTGTAAATCACGTCACCATAGAAGTCATATTCTTAAATTACTTTTATATTTAGAAAGAAGATCAGGGTTACGATGATAACATTTTGCAAATGTGTTACGAAGTTTATGGTAACGGTAACATTGATGTAGTAGCTTTTTAGTTATACAAAGATTACGAACATTAAAGTCCTCAACTCGAGTACGAGCTCTAGGAAAACGAATACGTTGAGACACATAGACCCCATAAGACGTTGCTCGGGAAACATCCCCATCCAAATGGGGATAATTAACAATGTCAAAATTAAAATCATCTCTCATATATTTTGCAAATTATTTCACCAGTTTCAATGGAGAGATGTAAATCAAGAAAAAATGCGTTAGTATCAGAAATGTTAGTTTTTTTAAGTTGAAGGTATTTGGTGTATATATTATTAACCATAGTAGAAAAGAAAGGGGTGTCAATGTTTAATATGTCATCCAGATACCGATAGGTGTCATTAAAAGCCTAAGTAACATCTTACTGGGTATCTGGTGAAAGATTCAACATCTCCTTCATAGCACTAACAAATCTGTGACAAGGGGTACATAGTTCGTACCCAAAGGGATACCAACAATTTGGCTATAAACGGTAGTTCCATACCTGAGGAAAATAATATCCAATAGTAAGATGAGGGCTTCACAAACGAAAAATGATTGCCAGTTGTGCTTAAAGCTTCTGACAAATAACATTCTCAGTATATAGATAGTGCTATTGTTTGTGAGCCTATATATACCGATATTTATCTGATTCCTGTTTGCTTTGGTGGTGAATGATATATGAATAACCACTTTAAATTATGAAGTCGTATACGCATAACATGTCACATTATATTTCAATCGCATTCCCCAGTTGGCAGGAGCTGTCAGTTTGTATTGTCTTTGGAGTAATGACATCCTTGCGCTCTTTCTCGGAAAGTGGCAACTAATGTTTGACTTACAGTTACAGATACAAATTCGGAATTATTTCTTATTTGAAGAAGTTGTGTTTGTGTTTTTTCTGAATGCAAATAATCACATTAATTACTTGGTAAGTGATTGGTATCCGTCATACAGTCCAGACTAGTATAGTTTTGCAGCCATATTTAAAGATATATATATATATATGTATTTTCCATCATAACTTTTATGTTGCCTCGTGCTATTCTGATGAGGAACTAATATACACGAATTGTTAAATCAGCGACAAATTACATCGTTACATACAGTTTAGCATAAGGTTCATTACTCTGCGTCCACGAAAATATCCCATCGTAAATCACAGGTCGAAGATAACAGAAGACCAGTTAGTCACTAAATCAAACATGTGTCATAGGAGAATACTGAATAGAAGTGTTTACCACATGGTTCTGGTTGATGGTGTATCAACAGATTATTATCATTTTCACCCAGAAAAGGTGACGTGGAAGAAAGATTTGTGTTAATCCAACGACAAACGAAAACCATCATTATGTGTTCGAGTTGCATAGGATAAATCTGAGCTGCATAATACCTTTGATTTAATTATTGTTTAAGAAAATAGTTGGTGCGGTAAACTGAAGTAACACTTGTACATATAATTTAACATAATTTGTGTTTTGTCTTTTATTTATTCATTTCTTTAAAAGGTGTAAATTAATAAAAAATAGTATTTGTCGATAAATAGGAAAGAGACGCATCATATGTATAAATGCAAAGATCGTCTGTGATTTATAATGATTATATTATTCTGAAGATACGATGATTTTCTGCGAAAAATAAACGACTTAATTTAATTTGAATAGTTATATTTGTGCTTTTGTCAATATTTCTTAACTGATGAACTCTGATTTATATTAATTTAAGTGTGTATTCCTATATCGAAAGAAATTATTATGACTAAGAGACAAACTTTGAATTTCTTTTTATTTTATTATAAGTGTGATATTTATGAATGATGTAAAAAAAAAAAGTACGTGTGATGATAGTTCAGTTTATTAAAAATAACAGTATGGTTCGCCTGTTATTCAGCTACAACATGTTAAACAAAATGTGATACATGCTATTGATTTTATGAATATTGAGTTCTGCTCAACCCGGGGCTTGTGGGCGGTAACAAGCATATTTCACTACCGTTCACGTCTCAATCAAACCGAGACTGCAATATTTCGTATGTATCGTGTTCGGCCGTTTAGAAAGGTCCACTATCATGCTCTTCTTTTATATAGCACAGCGGCGTTGCTTGTGCAGTGTTTCGGCAGTAAAACGTCTCCCCGCGCTTGCATTCATGACTGTTATTCATTCGATCTTTGGAGATCGCTTAGCCCGATTCTTATATTTATTTATCAGTCGTACATTTTCAAATGTTTTTGTTTTCTTACTTAAATTTCGATTCGGTGGTTCCAGTATTCCGACCGATAAAGGCTCTGGGTATTTTTTAACCACCTATAAGATATGTTGTCTGCTTTTTATGCGCAGGCTTCATGACTGCTGCTCCCAACTAAATTCCGCTTTGTTTATTTCGCTTTTCGGGGCATAGAATTTTACTGGGACCATACGCCGCTGGACATGAAATAATGGCAGTAAATATGGCATGTCCACCACCATATGCATGCCATCTTCGGGATGGTTAACATTCTGTACTATTGATTTTATGAATATTTAGTTCTGCTCAACCCAGGGCTAGGAGGCGTGAACGGTAGCAAGCATATTTCAGTACCGTTCATGAAGAGTCTCATTCAAACCGAGACTGCAATATTTCGTATTTATCGTGTTCGGCAGTTTCCAAATGTATGTTTGAACTTGTTATTAGTACAATGTATCCACCTTGTACTTGGTGAGCAAATGGTATCCGTCGTGACTTTAAGAGACAGGTTTGCAATTTTTACCATAATATGGCATATTGGCTGTGGACCCTATCATGTATTTATATATACACGAGCATCTTTGTGTTTTACGTATACTGTCTATTGCCTTGGTTAGAGCATAGTTCATTGTCGGGATTTATTTATTTACACTGTCCCGTTTTATTGGGATGACAGTAGGGTAAGGTTTGGTGCACCCTAGAACCTGGTTTAAACTCCAGCGGCCTTTTTTGCCACTGACCGTTCCAATGAGGTAGCTCTATTGTCAACCCTTTTTGTGTTTGTGACGTCATATGCCTTTAATCTTTGTTAACAATGCCATTCATGTTTGTCCTTTTCTCTCTTGTTTGTTTGTGCTTCTTCCAAGGGATCCCCTTTTAAATAGTGTTATTGACATTCACACTATCGTTTGGTTAATGTTGTGAGGCGGCTGTAAAATGTCGCCACGACTACAGATCCGTAGTTATAATACTTACTGATCCTTTGGGACCATCAATCCCTGTCTTTTTGTCTTTAAAGTAGAATACCACTAGTATAATACCTCTTAAGCCGGTACATGTACTAGGGGCGTGAGTGGTACTACACTGTATATTATCTCTCATGAAAATAATATCAGTGAAACCGAGTGCGTTCCTTTTCTCTCTTGTTTATGTTTTTTTCCCAAGGGATCCTCTTTAAAGTATTTAAATCCATATCCATTTCTAAACAAAACATTCAAATGATCATATATATATGTGTTTATCTTCCGACTTTAATCATTCGTTCAACCCTCTCTAAGTTTTTCAGAACTCTTAATAATAAAGATTGTTTGGCCGTATCCCTTTAAAACCTTTGACATAATTTACTCATTTTCCATCATAGCATTCATTTTTCCTCGTGCTATTCTGCTGAGAATAAACTGTTAAATCAGCGACAAATTACAAAACACCTCGCTACATACAATTTAGCAATCAAATCGACCTTAGCATCATTGCATTGCCATCCACTAACATATCACATCGTAAACTACCTGATAGTGTCGAGAATACGTGGATTCGGCATACCCTATGTTCTGACCAGTGTTTAACTAAATCAAAAATGTGTCTCAGGAGAACCATGCATAAACGAGTTTACCAAATTGTATGTATAGCTTTAAGACGTGTTGCAGTGGGTTTGCATCTTTCTTACCCATTAAGTAGATGAACTACGGGCTAATGATTGGTTTAAATTAAAATAAAAATATAAACCATCACAATTTGTTTATATAACAAAAGAGCAGAAGTTTTTTCATTTTTAACTTTCTTGTTGATGGTTTCATCCGTTTTTGGATTGAACCCTATAAATCTTCCAGATCTCTTCTTAAAACTTTTAAATATATGGCTTTTATTTTCAGTGTGTACTTTGCATGTAGATATCACAACATATTTTGCAAAACATAAATATGATGCTCATATAAAATAAATTATACGATATTTATATAAAAGGAGCATAGCTGATTATTTTGTTTTCTTACTTTAATTTCGAATGTGGTTCCACTAATCCAACCTTTTTAAGGTTCTGAGTATTGTTTAATCACCCTTAGGGTATGTTGTCTGCTTTTTTGTTTGTCTGGTACTTGTGATTTGCAGGCTTCATAACCTCTACTTCCAACTAAGCTCCAGTTTGTGTATTTCGCCCATTGTTTTCTCCTTTAGACAAAGCATTTTGTTGAATCTGAGACGTTACGCCTCTGGCAATGTAATGGTATGAAATTACCTCATTGAAGGTTCCATGTTCACCGTATGCATACAATCAATGGATTGGCTTAACTTGTACTAATGACATGTTACATACTGAGTTCTGCTCAACCCGGTGCTAGAGGGCGTGAACGGTAGCAGGCATTTTTCATTACCTTTCATGAACAGTCTCTATCAAACCGAGACTGCAGTATTTTTTGTATTTAGCTTTTAACAAAAATATTAGGACAATTTCTTATTTTACGATATTTCAAAAACCATCGATCGCGACCTAGAAAAGAACAAAATAGAATATAATAGAATAGATTAGAATATAATAAACTAGAATAGAATATATTTTATTTCCAATCATGGGTCATGCAAATAGGACATAAATCAACAATAATAATACAAATTAGAACATTACATAAGAATATTAACATAACTGAGGCTTCAGTCTGATTTTCTTGACACAATTAAATAAAATATATAATGACAAAGACAACTCCTGGATCTATTTTCTGAAGAGCAAACACACACAACAAAACATGTTGTTTTTCTGAACATATTTGTTACAGTCGATTCAAATTTGATCTAGGTTTGTAAGTATTATATAAAATCTGGAAAAGGTACTTAATATATCTTTATCTTCATCACTTAAGAGCCATATAAACTTTTGCTCATTTAACATGTTTATAAAGTTGGCACATGATATTTGCTCTGTATCATATTGTGGCTTGCTTAAAGATTCGTAAGCATTACATACAGATACAAAATGATGTTCATCTTTTATTTCTCCTGGTGTACATATATCACACAGTCTCTGGTCAACTGAAAAAAAAATTAACGTCCTGTTTCAATTTTAATTTGGTATGCACTTATTCTAAACTTTGTAAAACATGTTTTAATAACATCAATGTATGGTTCTTTTTTAAGACACTTTTTAAAAGATGAGTATATACGAAGCTTTCGAGTATTACTTTGTTTACAAAGTTTAAGTCTATTAGACCACCAAGCTTTGTAGTTATTAATAAGCCTTTTCTTAACTAGTGTAAGTGATTTTTTCACCATAGACAGTTTTTTTTGGAATTTTAAGCTAATAATTGAAAATAACTATTTGAAATCCATTGTTCTTCTTATTTGCATGCAACTGACTGTTCTCTTTAAGTGCACTGGATAATAAGGGACTAACATCATACATCAACCGTCTTTGAAAGTCCTTAACTGTGATTACTATGGATTGGGTACCTAATTCACCCAAAACTTCATCATTTGATGATT
The DNA here is from genome assembly GCA_037043455.1 of Cyrtodaria siliqua. Lineage (NCBI taxonomy): Eukaryota > Metazoa > Mollusca > Bivalvia > Adapedonta > Hiatellidae > Cyrtodaria > Cyrtodaria siliqua. The sequence goes on along the minus strand of JAWPHD010003299.1, from coordinate 46,720 downwards.
TTTATGTGTGTCAGCAACAGTAGCACACTTTAAAACTTTAATGTGCAATTTTTCACACGGCAAGCCCCTGAATGATTTAAAAATATCATAATTTAGACTATTCATCGTTATGGTGTTTGTATTTATAGTACCCCATATTTCCCTATTGTATAATAATACAGGATTAACACGGTGATCATATATATGTAAACTAGTATCAACATTAGGAATAATATCGGCGAAACTTTTATTCAATTTAAAGCTAGCGTTCAACATGTTCAAGGCTCTCTTATACCTAATACTTCTATATGTGAAATATGTTTAAGATCTGCACATTTTAACTATATATCTAATCTTTCGAAACTCTATTCATAGAGAAAAAAAGTAAATGACCTTAATCTTAGTTATAAATAAATCATTTACTTTTGACCAAAACAAATCTTTGACACCAATGCACTCTAAAAAGATAAAGTTCGTATAGTATAGAACTGAAACATGTAGATGCAGAAATAAATAAGAAATAATCTCGAGGTCCACAAACTCCACAGTGGACAATGGAAATTTAAAGCAATTAAAATAACGTAAATTTCACATGATTATGGCCATGTTCGTCTCTCGATGGCGCCTATCTACTCGTTTCAAATATGGAGATATGACAGCCCCCGTCGATGTTGTATAAGCTAACATATAAATTCGTATGGACAGTCAAGTTATAAAGGCCTGACAAGGATGCCATCTTGTCAGCTACACTTATGCTTTCTGACATCGCCTATTACTAATTGGCATTTGATAAGTTCAGTAATGTAATGTTTTCTGAATTGCATTGATCTTCTTAAGATGTGCTTTGATGGACAACTATCTACAGCTAATGTTTCCTGCTGGCTTCTACGACACGTTGGTATACAAAGTAGTGGTAACGCTGATAAGGCTGACAAGGCAGCTTTGAGTTTCGATATATCTTTGATAAATACTAAAAGGCCTGTCATATCAATAGCCTATATTTGCCATTTAATCGTCTGTCTAAGACTTATACTTCTATGCAAATGAAACAACGCCAAACTATTTCGCTAATCGATAGGTGTCAGATCGCATACATTCTTTGGAATAATGACCACTTGGCCGCTCTTGCTCGGCGAACATAGTATTAGATATACACATTTTATTAGAAATATATACTTGGACGTTTTCCATGTTTTAAGGAAATACATTTGAAGTGCGTCATCGATACAACAAACTTGCAAAACTACTGCTTTACTTCATTACTCATAAAGGGGGTACATCAGTTATGTTCACTGAGATCTAAAATTGATAAATAATATACTTCCATTTATAATAGGGCCTAAACGTTATGAATGAGTCTTAACATTACCCCTTGTTTACTAGAAAATTCACTTTCCTACGTCATGCACCAATGTTAATTTAAACATGTTACGTTGGAGTCCTTCAAGATGTGTGGTTACTTTTAATTTGAGACATGAACAACACGCTGCTAACACGATAGTTTGATTGATATGACAATTGTTCTAATGCTTGGAAATTTTTTTAAATTAAAGATTCTACTATATAAACTCCTGATGTACGCTTTTAAAATTGATATATATTAAAAACATTTGCAAGACTCGACTATAGGTCCCAATAACATTTAATTTCCTTCTGTTGTTCTGCTGATGGTCTAATATACAAAAGCAAACATTACGTTATAACTCGTAACATACTATTTAGCAAAGTATCGATCCTTAGGATCATTTCTCTGACATTCCACTGAAATATCACATCGTTCATCAAGATTTTTTTGTGTGAAAATTGAAAAATTTAGCATAATTTCTGACAAGTCTATCAATAATTCACGAACGTTTTACACGGGGAAGCTCACGAGAAAGCTGTATAACTTTTTTTCTCAACTATGGGTGCTCCGAACTCTTTAGTTAAGTATCTTAACACATATTCCTACAAACATCGCTCTTCTAAGTATTAATAACTTAATGAAACAAGTGGTCCTCAAATGTGGATAAACGGGAAAAAAATAGTCCTATTTTAAATTATTACTACTTTATTTACTCTCGTGTACCCTATGTGTATTCAAACAGTTAACTGTTACAATGTTGATAGTGCGCTGGTATCAAACTGGCTAATGAGACGATACTGTTTGACCGTTTCAATGTCCTCTTTCGTTGGCATGACAGTATGTAAATAATACCATTAGTGCAATGTGAAACATATGTACACATTAACAATAGTAAGACGTAACACAGTTATCTTGATTATCATCCTTCTCATATTTAACAAAGCAACGTACAATCAATCATGTTCCGGACAGCTTCGAATTGTCCACACTAATATGTCTGGACACAGCTATCACCTATAACTACCGAGTGTTTTCACTGATCTAATTATGTCACTGTGGCAATAGGACTAAATGATAATCGGGCTTTCCCGCATAGTAGAGTTTATATAGTATGAGACTGACAAGAAAAGACAGTAGAAATCTCATGAAACTTGATGTAACGATTCATCATCTTATTGCTGATACAAGATTTAACATATTTATCAACATCGTTCATTTATTTATATTTATATTTACAATAATTGTTTCATAATTTAAGCTATATATATTATCACTACAATTTATTTTGTTTGATTTATTTACTTAAACAGTGAACAATATGTTGTATGACCAAAACTATTATAAAACAATTGGAATCTGGCTCAGACATTGTATTTATCCCAAGTTATGTCGCATTGTTACATGAGCACCGTGTCCCGTGTATAATTACGGGTATATACATACAATGAACATGCAGGAATATTGTAATACACATAATATATTCATGTACCTTGAATACACAATTTCCTGTGCAGCAATACGGAAATACACAATGAACATACAGGCATACACATAAAATATTCGTGTACTGTCCTGCACAGCGATACGGAAATACACAATGATTCTGCAGGCATACAGGCATATACATAACATATGCGTGTACTGTCCTGCACAGCGATACGGAAATACACACTGAACCTGCAGGCATACTGGCATACACATAACAGATTCATTTACCTTGAATACACAATGTCCTGTGCAGCGATACAGTCTACGCATACATCGTAAGGTACAGCATTACAGTATATGTAATACTGTTTGTATTGCATGAGTGTATTCCGGAACATTGTAAGCGTATGAAATACAGTACACATTATCTGTATTTCTGAACTATACCTTGAGCTTGTATGACTGAATCCCTGAACGGTACAGTGTGTATTTTGGTCAATAACGTAATTATTTACGTACTTTTTTTGTCCCTAATTCCCTAAAAAGTACGTTCTTCTTTATGATTCCTTAATAAAAAATGTACACTACTATACTATTATTGACCTTTTGCCCAGGAAAAAACTGTATTTAACCGTTTAATAATTACGTTATTGACCAAAGTACACACTGTACCGTTCAGGGATTCAGTCATACAAGCACAAGGTATAGTTCAGAAATACAGATAGAATTAGGGACAACCCGGACCATGGGACATCCCGGACAAGACATCCCGGACCACATTTAGGACAACTCGGACCACGTTTTAGGACGACCCGGACCAAACTTTTAAACAACTGGGAACAAGTCTATAATGAATATAAATGAGTATAAACATTTATTTAGAATGTTATTTAGAATGAATATTAAATGCATTTAAAATGATATTTTGAGAAAATAAACGTAAATTGAGTCAACAACAGCTATATGACAATAATTAATGTATGTTTTGCATTACCGCAAGTATATAAATAAGTATGTAAATAATATCTATTTTCCGACTTTAAAATAATAATAAAACATAATGATTATCTTAGTCCAGCTCCCATACAAGTAGATAGTGTTATGATATAAAAGATATCAGTTTGCATACAGATACACAGATAGTTACCCACACAAATTAAAGTATGCCACCGAAAAGGGTTCACTCAAGATTAATTGGCAATCAAAATGCACTCGCAATTGCAATCAGCTTTAACACTGATTGAATAACTGAATTATTGATAACCTTTCATAATTTATTATTAGTGTTTTTATTATTTTATTTATATCAGTTTGGTTTAACCCAAGCCTTACATTTCTATAAAATTGATAGTAATTTTTTGAAAACCTCACATGTTAAGTTTTTTAATTCAAAAAACCTATTAAATAACTATCAATCTGGATTCCGTAAGGGTCGCAGGACTCAAGACCAACTTGCTCGCCTGCAACATGATATATTATTTGCTAAAAATATAGGACATTCAGTACTAGCTATATTTCTTGATCTGCAGGCTGCTTGGTATATTGGAATTTTATCAAATTATATGACTTCGGAATTAGAGGCAATTGTTATTCATTTATAAAGGATTTTTTCCAGGACAGAAAGATACAAGTTAAAATAGACGAAACCCTCTCTGATGAAGAAATGAAGAGAGGAACCCCACAAGGCTCTATTCTATCTCCCCTACAACCCCTCCCCCCCCCACCCCACCCCCACACACACCACCCCCTTTTTATTTAATATTTTAATTAATGACCTACCAAACATAGTTAAAGACACTGGTTTGGTCATTAGCAAATTTGCAGATGACTCCAGCACGTGGGTATCCGGGAAAACTATTGACCGCTTACAAACTAAAGCCCAAAAAGGACTAAATTTAATATGGGATTGGGCCATTAAATTGGGCTATAAAATATCCCCTAACAAAACAACTGGAATAATATTTAGTAATTCTCATCGCGTCTCTGTCGACCTTTATTAAGCCGACACTAAAATTATTTTCTGCAAAACTGCCACTTTTCTTGGACTTGTTTGGGATAGAAAACGTACTTTCTCTACCCATATTCATAATCTTATAGTGAAATGCGAAAAAGACCTTAACATACGTATGTTGAAAGGGATCGATTTTGGATCAGACAAAAAACTTTAATAATTTTATATAAATCCCTTATAAGACCCAAAATTGATTATTGCTCCCATGTATATTCATGTGCATCCCCTACCTTACTTAATCTATTAGATATCCTCCAAAATAAGGCTTTAAGGATAGCACTAGGTGCATTAAATTCCACCCCGAAACATATTTTGGAACTTGAGGCTGGTGTGCCACCCATGTTATCCATCGCCAAGTACAGATGCGACGATTCTGGTCTAGGACCCAAACCAAACAAGAATCCAATTCTGTCAATAATATTACAAAGAGAACCAGACATATAAAACAATATAAAAATAAACCAAAACCATTTGGCTCCTTCATTTTTGACTTAATAGAAGAATATAAACTAAATAATATCCAAATTGCTGACTTTAACACAAGAGAAACGCCAATATGGACTCTCAGCTCATCTGAGGCAGACATTACTCTATCTAATACCATAAACAAACAAGATAATCCCCTTGAAATTAAGTTTAATGAACATATAGATAACAAATACAACGAATTCATTAATATTTACACTAATGGTTCAAAATACTCTGGCACAGGACGCGTAGCATCGGCATATGTAATTCCACCCCTAAATGTTACCAAAATAATAAGAATAACTGACAGCCTTCCTATCTTCTCGGCTGAGCTGATTGCGATCGACAAATCATTGAAATGGATCATTAAAAATACCCCCACCCACCTATTATGTCATTTTCTCTGACTCATTATCTAGTTTAATGGCCATTAAAGACAAAACCCGTCCGGACCTTCTGTCCGATATTTTATATGAAATTAACGAATGCTTTATTTTGGGACTTTCGGTTAAATTAGAATGGTGCCCAGCCCACGTTAACATCGTTGGCAATGAAAAGGCTGACCTCGCCTGTAAGGCAGGACTTGACAACATTTCAATTAATAAACCCATCCCGTTGGCCCCTTCAGAAATTCACTCACTTTTCACAAAAACATTTAATCATAAATTAAATCATTATTTTACTAACCATACGAATAAATTTAATACCTTCTCTCGCCAACATGATAACTTTAGAACCCCAGAACATTTCTCCAAAAATAGATTATATAATAAGGCCATTACCAGACTAAGGATGGGTTACAATCTCCTACCGGCGAGCCTTGTTGGGCACATTATTAAAGATCTACATAAAGATTGTCCCCATTGTCTCGTAAAATTCACTACTGAACCTTTTCTTTTAGATTGCAATCAGCTGGACAACCAGAGAAATAATTTTAAGATAAATCTTCAAAAAATACCACTACCATTTAACCTTACAAATATTTTAGATCCCAAAAAACAATTTAGACAACAGGTCTTTTGTGCACTTAGCGATTATATTAAAGAAACTCATTTTGAAAAGAAAACATAATTACTTAATCAATGTGTTCTATTTCCAACAGTTACATTTGTTTGCTGGATATATTATATATACAGACTCTGTATAAAACAGCAATACCGTTGCATGAGTTAAATGTTCACTTTTCCATATTTTCCTGTTAGTCCCATCTATTAATATTATACAGTATAATCATCATCAGACCAAGAATCTTAGCCTACTTAGGACTAAACTTATACCCACCCCAAACCCACAGGTAGTCCTAACACCAGTGGGTGAGACTTAGGGTGAGCTTGTAATTTTAGGCATCCTGGGCCTCCCTCAGTGTGTGTTGAAAACTATGAGCATAGTTTATTAAATATGTTGGCGTTAATTTTGATGGTATTTGCTTTATACGATTTGACTTAGTTTTTCCCCACCCCTCCCACTCCCACTCTCATATGTCTTAGGTATAATTCCACGTAACAATATATTGTATGTCCCCACCGGCCCCGGTTTGTGATTTTAATATTTGGTTGTTTCATATGAACAATTAAGTTAATAGAAATTCCTGGCTGTCCTACTTTTGTTTTAATATTTGTGTAACAAAATGAATGCATATTTACTTAGAGTTTTTAACTGAGTTTGTCGGGGCCTCATTTTCCCTGATTTTGAATAGGAATTTTGATAGATTTTTGCCAAGCGCATCACTTTTTTTAATCGATGCCTATATCTAATAAATGATCTTTTACAAGATTCATTCTATTGATAAAGAATAAGTTGTTTGGCGTTTATTTCATCAAAATCCATCAACTATTAAGAAAGTTATGATTTTACAAGCTGTGTATTATGAGTAAATTTGCCAGTATTTACCAGTACGGGCCTAATAAATGTATAGAATTCTTATTACGACACTACGTGCAGTCTGAGCAGTCCGAGTAACATGACATTTGCATGGATGGCGTTTTTTACCAAGTATCCGTGTAGAGACTGTATATATGAGTGTCGAAATCGTAAGAACTTGTCACAGGATCGCAAGCCATTATCCAGAGTAGTCAGTGGCCAATATCATTACGGCAAAGACCGTATACGCTAAGAGCGTACGTATATTCTAGGAGTGTAGAACATGGAGAGCGTATTGTCGGGAGCGTGGTCTACGGGGTCGTAGGTTGGGAACGCCGTCATAGGACGCGGAAACGACAGCATTCGCCATTTGGGCGACAGACCAGACGGTAGCCACGGAGACGCTAGGCAAGAGGGCCTGGTTACGCAGATACGCAGAAGTCACCGGATGTGTAATACCGGGACTTGGGCCATCGCCGGAAAGGATCGTGTGAGTGGGCGTCGCGTGTGGATTACGTCACCGGAAGTATGTGTGGTACCGGGACGAAGAGCAACCGCTAAAGACGGGATTGCAATATAATGCGGGAGTGAAGTGTTAGTGCCGGGAACTGTACCGGAAGGACTCAGCTAGATATAGCTTTGAGAGATAAGATAGGGTGTGATATAGTATACATATCTCATTAATACAGATATCAGATATTCAGAATGATAAAAACCGAATAGTTTAATCTAATGCAGTGAACATCCTTTTAAACATGATTTAAAACTTTGATATTTCTACTTTGTCATTTGTATTCATTTGTATATATATTCATCTTGTTGTAAATAAATTTGTAAATTTATTCTTGATTCTCCCTTGGTGAGTTGTCTCCACTTGGTCAATCTTGTTACAATTTGTTCAGGTATCAGTGTTGCCCAATACAGAGCCGCTGCACTGAACGATACAGAGCTTGTGTTCAATCTTTAATAGTTATTTGTTACTATTTCAGGTATGACGATACAGAGATGGAGGTCGATGACAGCGATAACAATGAGTTTGATATTACTCGACCGGACAGACCCATATCCGACGATGAACTTGAAAAGTAAGTAACACTTTCACGATGACGTTTCTGCTTCAAATATAATATATATACTGCTTCAAATATAATATATATATATATAGATGGGAAAAAAGCATGTATACAGTGCTACAGTTTATAAAACCCCAAGCGCTTTCGGCTTACGCCTTATATCAAGACAAACCACTTTTCTTTTACATTAAACAGCTTGACCACTAAGAATTCCATTCTCTGATTTATTAAAAGATAACAAACTCCATTAATATTTTGAAATCGACATAAATTGCGCGGCAGAAGAAATTGATATAGCAGATCGCTATGTTTCTGTTTTAACTACAGCAATCTTTCAGATATATTATCCAACACGCAATGATTGGAGCATTGGGACATTTCTGTAATATTTCACATACAAAATAGGCATAACCACATTCCCACGAGTGTGCTATATCAACAACAAAACAATACGGCGGGACCTAAACATGCATTTTAATGCAGAAGCTTACCATTAAAATCCATGGTAATGGGATACATTGCAACTCCTCAATAAATGCCACTTTCAAAAAATGCAAACTTTGGAAGTAAGAGTCATTTTCTTATGCTGTAACACTGTTATTCTTTGCCAGTTATCTGTTATGCAAATTGTACATGTATCAAAACAATTTGTTATTTTCTAGAAAAAAGTGGATATAAAAGTCAAATAGGTAATGCAGCATTCAAGGACCAGTTAGGGACGCTTTAAGTCAGTCAACTGCAGTGTTGTTTGATCAAGGTTCTCCTTCAAAACTAAACATTAACTTTATATCAAATGCTCTATCCCCGTGACTTATTCCGATTTAACAAATTCCATCGCTAACAGTACGCCAAAACGTACCGCGTTTCCTTCTATCGCAGTGGAAAACAAGGACAATATGAATACCAAACGTAGATATTAAAATCGAACTGGAAAAGTAACGTTCAATGACGATAGTCAACCACAAACACACAGAAACAAAGAACAAATTTAAGATGAATGAAAGGAAAGATATGACATCACATATATAACAGGGTTGACAATAGGACTACTGCCTTGGAACGGTCAGTAGCAAAAGAGGCCGCTGTGCGTTTAAGCCAAGTTTTAGGGCGCACCAAACCTCACTCTTACCATATTGTCATCCCAGTAAAACAAAACAGTGTAAATAAAGATATTCCCGCCAGGTTATAATCTCTAACAAACAAGGCATTATTAATAGGCAACATAAGTAAAACAAATAAATATATATGTAATATAAAAAAATAATGGAAAGCCACAAAGCAAATACTCATAGACAATGACTTGGCAAAAGCCAGAGAAACAACAGAATAAACCGTGAAGGATACGACAAGAAAGTATTTCAGAAAAACGTTTATGAGGATTTATGTAAATAGGTAGACGTCATCATAGGGTTCACAATCTGTCCAGTCATCGCACAACCAAGGAGGAAAGCATAGTGGAAAACTGTAAATGGGTATACTACTAAAGATGCAGTGCGTTGCAAACTGATAGGGCATTAACCCCTTTTGATAAACGTATTAACAAGTTTAATAAAGATTGTATGAATTTCATTTAAGTGATTATAACCAAGGATCTTACGAAGTTTGTAAATCACATCACCATAGTAGTCAGGTTGTGCTATTGCTTGTCGTTGAGGACCGAAATACCGAATTCTTATATTTTTATAAAGACAGTAGTAACATCATAAGATTTTAATAAAGTGAAACGCATAGAAAATATATATTCACCAAAATATTTCCGCTGAAATTGATGTTTTTTTGCCATTGACCGTTCCAAGGCGGTAGCCCTATTGTAAACCCTTATGTGATGTCTTATTTTGCCTTTTATTCATATTTGTATATAGTTGTTCTTTGTTTCTATGTGTGTTTGTGGTTGACTGTCGTACTTGAATGCTACTTTTCCTGTTCGATTTTTATATCTATATTGATCATTTTACTTTAAAATCCATCGATGCGGTTTTAATCTGTAGAAACTACACATATATCTTGAATGGTGTCTTTAATTGTAATTTTAAGTAAACCAACTCAATGCAAAGGCCGGTTTTTAATGCAAAGTTAATAAATTGGTATACTAGTTATTGTGTTATGCATATTTAATATGAGCAATGCTTCCCATATCAACAAATGTCCGGTCTTAATAGTTATCATAACGTCTTAAATGTGTCCACCAAAAGTAGATACAAAAGTCAATCAGAAAATGAAGCATTCAAGAACCACAGTCAACCAAAACACACGCAGAAACAAACAATAATTATAAAAACGACTAAAAAGGCAAAATATAGTATCACAAATATAAAAGGGTTGACAATAGGGCTACCGACTTGAAACGGTCATTGGCAAAATATGCCACTGGATGAGAGGTGGGTGGAGAGGGTGGGTAAACCAGGTTCTAGGATGCGCCAAACCTCACTCTTACCATATTGTCATCCCAATAAAACTGTGTTAATAAAGGTATCGATACAGATATCTCCGCCAGCTTATATTCTCTAATAAACCAGGCAGCATTAATAGGCAATACAACACATAAATGAACATGTACGAATATAAAAGCAAAAGCCTAGAAAACCACAACGCCAGTATTTAATGACTTGTCAAAAGCCAGAGCAACAGGAGAACACACCGTTATAGGTATGACAAAGTAAGATTTAAGACAAACATCAAACGCTTCCGTCCTTTTAGGTTCCGTCATCATAGGTTTTTCCGGTCATCGCATAAAGAGGAAAGCATAGTGTCGAACTGTAGATGAGTCAACCGCTAAACATGTAGTGCGATTAAAAAACCTATTTTGATAAATGTTTAATACGTTTAATAAAGATTAAGACCAAGGATTTTACGAAGTTTGTAAATCAGCCTCGGTCATGCAGCCTGCATCTGATATTCTGGCTACGTTTTGCTTCGCTGATTCTGAACCAATATATATCCGGCAAGTAAAACGCGCATGACTGTGCTCAGGCCGAGACTTATGGTCGCCACGTGCGGTGTATATGGTCCTGCAAGAGCGACACATTGAGATGAGTTGTAGACATTTATGTTGACTTGATTAACAGAATAATAAGTGTGAATACATGTTAAAGAGACATGAAATTGTGGCATGCCTGCTCTTTATAAATATATAGCAACATTTGGTGAAAAAAAACACTTTGAAATCTGAACCGTGTTTTGTTACCTGGTTTCTGTTTGTACGTGGGCTTGAGTAGCACAACTAATTGGTACATCATCCTAGACATAAGGTGTCATACCATATAATAAAGCAACATTTAACTGTCAGCATCCACTAAGCAGCTAGAGAATTGTCTATTGATTGTGGCAGACGTTTGCAATGCTTAAGAGGAAATAAATATCTTCCGACCATAATGTTTAACAAATGCTCAGAACATGTTATGCTGTTTGGGAATATCTTTACTTACACTATGATTACAGCAGTTGTCATTTTTTAAGTAATAAAACAGGAAAATAGTAAATTTAGCATTAATGAGGGCAATACATAGGGATATAAGTATGCTTAAAAAACAACAGCATTACCATATAAGACGCATTAATAATACATTTCTCTCAGATTCTTCGAATATGTTGTGTTTGTTTGAAAGTTTTTTCTCTTGTTTGTGTTTGTTGCTTCCAACGGATCCCATGTGCAGTATTTATGTGTAGACATACAGCTGTATGTATGTATGGAGCTTAACGTCGCTTTTAACAAGCTTTTAATGATATCACGCATGTGTCTTCTTGTTGCATTGAGCTTATTACTTGTCCTCTCATGGACAGACTCAATAAAACCGAGTCTGCTGCTTTTCTCTCTTGCTTGTGTTTCTTTCTTTCAAAAAATCCCCTATTCAGTATGTACTTATAGTGCTTCCAAACTGGAATACCACGCCGAAGACGCATGACATAAGACTGACCCCGGGCCGACCAGACATAGCACTACCTTGCATATGACGAACGTCAAGCAAGGAACGTCTAACATGTTCGGGAGAATGTTTGCAGCAAACGTCAGGTGTTTTCTTTAATAACAGATGTTCTCTCAATGATATAGTTTCTATAGAATTGAGTCCCAGAGTGAACAAATATGCGTTTCCGACGACTGAAGTGTGGTTTATGAAACTATTCTTAGAATTGGCCCCATATCATCATCTTCATTCCCCAAATCAACATCCAATGAGTACTGCAATGCATATAACATGCATGCTAGTTTTACCGTCTTTAGACCAGGTGTCGGTTTCACCAAAATTGCTTCAGGTTTACTAACTTACTTAACTAAGTCACTAACTAAAACATGTAGTAAACCCCGATCGATGTATTCAAAAACAATATCGCAGCTAGTTCTGCCAGAGCAATGAATGCTATGTCGGGCCGACGTTGCCTACATCAGGCATTAAATACATACTTTTCGACCTTTATATCTACTTTTGTTTTTATCTCGGCAATAAATGGAAACATCGGCATAATTTGAAAATGTCGTGCCAACAAAGACATACAGCTTTATTTACATTATTGCAACCATGGACAATACAAACACAATGTTTTACGCAAGATGCCGAGAGAATATAATACTATATTCAAGTGGATGGAAATATTTTTGAAACTAATAATAGATTACGTCATGGAACTTACACATTATTACGAAAGAAGCCTGTGTATCAAGTTCAAGCCCCGAAAATGTTTTAAGAACTCTCCTACAGCAAGTACTATCCCAACCTGGCCTGGAATCCACCAATCATTCTTCAAATTATTCTTAGACTTGAGCTCAAGTACTGAAAAAAAATTCACAAATATTTCCATGACCTTCAAAGATAAACAAACGTAAGAAGTTGCTATTTATTAGTATGCATCCTATTTATACGTAGCAGTTTTTTATGAACATTTAATCTGTAATTATATACTTAAGCGCAAATCTAAGAATATTTTCAAGAATGGTTGGTCAAGGCCTGTCTTCTATGGTGACATGCTTTACAAACTTGTTTCGATTGTTGGTCATACAATCTTTATTAATTTTGTTTGGGAGTGTATCAAAAGAGTTTTGCAAAGATATGATTTTCTCTTTCATTGTGCGTGGATCCGACATATTGTGGACCATGTTAAATCTTGAAAGGGAAGGTAACGTTTGATTTTGTCTTCAATCTTGTATTGAGTACTTGCTTGTGACATGCTAGACTTTGTTATATTCATATATACATGATCATATTTGTGCTATATGTTCTACTACTGCTCCCTATTTTGTTAGAGGATATAGCCTGGTAAATATTTATGGTTTTTACAGTGTTTTGTTTATTGGGATGACAGTAGAGTAAGTATGAGGTTTGGTGCAACCTAGAACCTGCTTTAAAAAAAACCTCCCCCACCCCGCAACCCCGACCTTTTTAGCCAATGAACGTAACAAGGCGATACCCCTATTATCAAGCCTTTTATATGTGTTGTTTCGCATGCTTTCCTTCTATTATTCGACTTGTATATCTACTTCTGTTAGTGTTGTTTCTTTTTGTATGCCTGCTTTTGGTTGACTGTGTACTTGTGAATTTCCTCTTCGACTTTTATGCTTACTTTCAGCGCATGAAAAACATGATATACATTAGACATAGCCATTTTCACTGTAGTTACTATACATTGAGTCCAGGTTGAACAAATATGTGTTCCGTCGTTTTGTGCCGATTTGAATTACCCACCCCAGATTGAATAGCGTCGACTGAAGTGGGTTAATGAAATTATTCTCAGAATTGGCCCCACATTAGCGCGAAAATGTTGCAATTATGATGGAAAGTAAAGAAATGGTTAAAGAATAACAACAGCAGACTATATAAAAAGTATTTAACTTGAACGTGTTTCCTTTGCAGTCAAATACACCTGTTACTTAGCTTCATTGGCAATAAAGATATAAACCGTTTACTTAGAGACGCTGTGTTTAAATCTGGAAGCTTGAGTAAGACATATATGTTCTTCCGAGATGTCTTAACGACCAATAAGAACGTAATCAAAACAAAGATAATACAATATTGCCATCAGTAAACATATATAGCAATCCATTAACGACCCCTCATTAAATTAATGCAGTTTGGTTATGTTTGCTCATAAACTAGAAATATTTGCGATGTTGATTTCAAAATTATTTTTATGACGGAGGCAAACAGTTTAATATATAATTTGGTGCAAGAGTATGTAATGAAACTAGCCATAAAACTCAATAGACTGAGACAATTCACGTGAAATCCTCGCGATTACAATGAAAAAAACGCTAATATTGCAAACCAAAATTGTTGCAATCCTCGAGATTGTATCTTACGTCTATGTTTGCGAGGTCTCCAGAATGCGAATTAAATTTTGCATTCACGCCCTATTCTGCCATGAACAAATAAGCAAGGTTTGCTGATCAGACAATCTTCGTATTTTGTTTACATGACGAAAACATTTGCAGTTTCCTGCCATCTTCTTACGGTAAATATTAAATTTGCTAGGATATGTCAGGCTATTTGCATGGACGTAAGAATTGTTGGGTTTAGTATTTTATTTAGTTATTTTTAAATGATTTAAATCAATTAAAATTGTAACTGTCGATTAATAGAAATGTTACGGAATGCCATCGTGATCTCGAGATTTATTATTTGCGAAAATTGCAAAAATGCGGAATTTGGTATTCTCGCCTTATTCTAGAATGAAAAAATGCTAACCAATATTCGAGACAACCTCGCGATATTTTCTCGTTTTCTCGTAGAAGTTAAAACGATATGAAAGACAAAAATAGGACGAGAATACGTTTTGTGGTGAGAATTTGCAGCCTAAAATGTGTGTTTTCAAGCATAGTATCTTTGTATAAAACTATAGTACCTCGTTAGACATGTTTTACTGGAAAAGTGTTCCGCTATAAATATAGCACTTAAAGATAGCACTTAAAGGGAATAGCGGAGTTTTTATTATTTATGTTTAGTGTGTGTACTAGTCAGTTATTCATTTTGTCTATTTTAAGTATCCTGTATATTGTTTATGTTCCTTTATATTATGTCGCTATATCACACAAGGGGTTCATCTCTGTAAAGTCTAAATAGCACTTCAGTATTTGAATTACAGAAAAGCATTATCTTCGCAAGAGGGAGTAATTCAATATAATAACTCACAATTTAAAGCAGAGACGTCATAAATTAGATGGGAGCTATATTATCTGTGAATTAAAACATGTAACTAACAGGTAGAATATAAAAAAGAAGGCTATATGCAGCATAAACAAAGGGTAAAATGCTCATCAAATGTACTGTTTTCAAATGAAAGTATAATTGTGTCGTCTGCCTTCCATTCATTTACTGCGATGGTTGCTCATCGACAAAGTTTTTTTCTCTTACTATTAAGTTCATTAAATCAAAAAATTCAAGAATAGATAAAAGCGACAAAAATTACATCACACCATTACTCGTAACAAACAGTCGATTTTCGTAGAGTCATAAGTCTGACATCAACAGGAAAATCACATCGTACATCACGTTCTTGTATCGCGGAATACTGGATTTTTTACACATATTTTCCGCAAGATGCATCCCTAAATCATGAATGTTTCAAGGGAGATCGCTAATTAAGAAAATATGAGTTTGAGTGGAATGCTAGGCTTGTCCTTGAAAAAAGACTAGAAAACTGTTATATGACTGGAATGATAAGCGTGTCCAGGAGAAGAATCTAGAAAATTGTTATATGACTGGAATGATACACGTGTCCGGGAGAAGAGTCTAGGAACGTGTTTTATATGGCTGGGGTGATACACGTGCATCACGGAATCAAATGTTTCAATGGAGATCGCTAATTAAGAAAATAAGAGTTTGATTGGAATGCTAGGCCTGTCCTTGAAAAAAGTCTAGAAAACTGTTATATGACTGGAATGATAAGCGTGACCAGGAAAAGAATCTAAAAAATTGTTATATGACTGGAATGATACACGTGTCCGGGAGAAGAGTCTAGGAACGTTTTATATGGCTGGGGTGATACACCTGTCCAGAAAAAGAGTTTAGAAAATTGTCTGCAATGATACACGCGTCCAGGAGAAAAGTCTAAAAAGTGTTATATGACTGCAATGACACACCCGTCCAGAATAAGAGTCTAGAAATTAGTTATATGACTGGAATGATAAGCGTGGCCAGGACAAGAATCTAAAAAATTGTTATATGACTGGAATGATACACGTGTCCGGGAGAAGAGTCTAGGAACGTTTTATATGGCTGGGGTGATACACGTGTCCAGAAAAAGAGTTTAGAAAATTGTCTGCAATTATACACGCGTCCAGGAGAAAAGTCTAAAAAGTGTTATATGACTGCAATGACACACCCATCCAGAATAAGAGTCTAGAAATTAGTTATATGACAGTAACGATACATGTGTCAAGAAGAAGAGTCTAGAAATGTTTATATGACTGCAATGATACGCGTGTCCAGGAGAAGAGTAGAAAATTGTTATATGACTGGACCGATACACATGCATGTCCAGGAGAAGAGTCTAGAAAATTGTTATTTTACTACGTTTCTAGGAGAATAGTCTAGAAATGTTTTATATGAATGGCATGATTCAACTGTCCAGGAGAAGAGTCTAGAAAATTGTTAAATGACTGGAATGACACACGTGTCCAGGAGAAGAGTCTAGAAAATGTTATTTAACACTGGAATGGATATGATACACGTGTCCAGGAGAAGAGTCTAGAAAAGTGTTATATGACTGCAATGACACACGTGTGCAGGAGAAGAGTTTAGAAAATTGTTGTTTGTACGGAATGACACACGTGTCCAGGAGATGAGTCTAGAAAATGTTAGTCAACACTAGAATGGATGTGATACACGTCTCCATGCCTATATTCGGCTAGCAATGTTTTCCACAAAGTTGTTTGTGCTTTATTTTGTCGGGTCGGTTAACAAAGTAGATTGCTATTTTAAATAAGGGACGCTGTCCGTAAGTAAGCAGATATTGAGCATAACCAAATAACTATCTGACTTTTATTCGGTGAAATGTATACATAAAAACTTGAGCCTATGCCCAAGGAAGTCTGTAGTAATACATTCGTGAATTTACAAAAAAAGTTTTAATTATTATTTGTAAATAATGTGGGACCCAAATTATTTACCTTTTCTGCTGATCACTGCCATTAGTGCATTAGCTTTTCTACATAGTATATATTGCGTAATATGTATAGCCCCCTAAGCTCAGTCAGGAGCGAAGTCGACTATCTCGCGCTCACTATTATTACCCGTGAGTGTAATTTTAGTTTGGGCTGCCCGTTATCGGGCATTTGTTGATTTACATATATAGTTTATATTACTACCATATCATCCCTTATTTTTTAATAGTTTTATCTTGATATAAGTACATTAATTTTTAATTAATACTTAATTTCTTCATCTTTCGTCAGTTTTTGCGCACAATATGGCCTTTTATGTGTCGACGTGCCGTAAATTCTTTTATTTGCACCGCGATTGAATTCCGTTAAACAATCTTGCATTTAATTAGTAAATATTCAATAATGGTTAGGGTGTAATGTTTTTGAACGTAATTTCTGAGGGTTTTATAAGCTAAAAGTTACCGTTTAAGAATCACAGTATTTATGAACTTAATAATATGTAAAACAATATGTTGAAAAGGATCCCAATTTTAAATACAGCGTATGTGTGTGTTTAATCTTTAGAATTTACTTGTATCAAATAAAACAATGAAAATATTCTCAAAGATGTCTTTGACCCCCTCTACAGTCAGTCGCTACGCTTCACTTTTCTCATGTGAGATGACCGGACAACCGCGTGGGACTCCATAATTGCACTTTCTGAAACCCTGAAAGGGAAGAATGGTGCATGAACTTTCGTCCCTCGGGTTTTGGGGTCGTACAATAGATTTGTTTTCACTTTGTCTGCAACCGCTGTAGTTGTTTAGTACAATTCCGGATACATCCTCGGGTGTTTCTAATTATATATCTTTGCATAGTTTTACAATAACATTTACGTGTATGTTTTCTAATTTCTCTGGATGTGGGACCTTCTTGTTAGAGATTTCCTTTTGATGGGATGTACTTTTATTTACACTGTCTTGTCAATTTGTGCGATGAAGACAGGATAATAGCGAGGTTGTGTTCACCTAAAATCGATATAAGCTAAACAATAGAGATTATTGCCTACTGACCGTTCCAAGTCGGTCAGTCTTCCAAAATCCCCAACAGTTCATACCCCTCCGACAGCAAAACAGTCTCCGGATATATTTAGTTATCTAAAGAGGTCACATGGGTGATCACGTGGTTATGCAACTGCTCAGGGGTTTACCTGTCTTCATCACCCGTTGTATTGTGTAATATCCTTTTCATTGTATATTTAATTTGCCCTTTGTTTGTGCCATTGCGTTTGAGTGCTTTGATTTCTATAGGACCATTTTTCTCATTTTATCAAATAACTTTTTCTAGATTTCCGCTTTAGATTTACCGTAAACTCAAGTTCATTATTTACTAGTCCTTTGGATCTTCGATCCCAATCGCAGTGGCTTTAAAATAGAATACGGCTTCAGGGAGCGTGAGCGGTATTGTACATTGTATTACCCTTCATAATCACATACTGTTATTTATCCAAATCGTTTAACTCAGTTGTAAACAGACAATGGTGTAAGATTCTCTATATATATCTCATACTGATAGTTCCAAGGCGGTAGTCCTAATGTCAACACTGTTATCTATCTTTGAAGTTATTGTTTCTTTCTATGCGTGTTTTTGGTTGACTATGGTAAATATCTGCTTTTATTAAGACTGGTGTCGTTTAACATCCTTTGGAACCTGTGTATTATACTTTAACGTACGTGGAGTCGGTATCTGTAGTTGCTACTTTACCATACGTAGTGTTGGTATCTGTGTTTGATACCTAATTTACAGGTGATGTTGGTATATGTGTTTGATACTAATCATATGTCGAGTTGGTATCTGTGTTTGATACATAATTAACAGATGAGGTGGGTATATGTATTTGATACTCAATCATATGTAGAATTGGTATCAGTGCTTGATACCTAATTAACAGGTGGTGTTGGTATATGTGTTTGATACTCAATCATATCTCGAGTTGGTATCTGTGCATGATACCTAATTAACAGGTGGTGTTGGTATATATGTTTGATACTCAATCATATAGAAATATAAAAAGATCGGACAGGGAAAGTAGCATTCAAGGAGGACAGTCAACCACAAAACACAGAAACAAACACGCAAACAGACAAAGCAATAATAAATGCAAACGACATCACAACACAAAATGGTTGACAATAGGGCTACCGCCTTGGAACGGTCAGTGGCATATGTCGAGTTGGTATCTGCTTTTGATACTCAATCATATATGGAGTTGGTATTTGCATTTGATATTTAATCATATGTGGAGTTGGTATCTGTGTTTGATACTTAATCATAATAGTTGGTATCTGTGTTTAATACTTGATCATACGTGGAATTGGTATTTGTATTTGATACTCAAGCATACGTTGAGTTTGTATCTGTGTTTGATACTCAAGCATAGGTGGAGTTGGTATCTGTGTTTAAAACTGAATCATACGTGGAGCTGGTATCTTTATGTGATACTGAATCATATGTGAAGTTTGTATCTGCGTTTGACACGGAATAATACATGGAGTTGGTATCTGTGTTTGATACTAAATCATACGTGGAGTTTGTATCTGCGTTTGACACGGAATCATACATGGAGTTGGTATCTGTGTCTGATACTGAATCATACGTGGAGCTGGTATCTGTGTTTGATACAGAATATACGTGGAGCTGGTATCTGTGTCTGATACTGAATCTACGAGGAGCTGGTATCTGTGTTTGATACTGAATCTACGAGGAGCTGGTATCTGTGTTTGATACTGAATATACGTGGAGCTGGTATCTGTGTTTGATACTGAATATACGCGGAGCTGGTATCTGTGTTTGATACTGAATATACGCGGAGCTGGTATATTTGTGTGATACTGAATATACGTGGAGCTGTTATCTGTGTTTGATACTGAATATACGTGGAGCTGGTATCTGTGTTTGATACTGAATATACGTGGAGCTGGTATCTGTGTTTGATACTGAATATACGCGGAGCTGGTATATTTGTGTTATACTGAATATACGTGGAGCTGTTATCTTTGTGTGATACTGAATCATACATGGAGTTGATATCTGCGTTTGATACTGAATCATATGTGGAGTTGGTATCTGTGTTTGATACTGAATCATACGTGGAGTTGGTATCTGTGTTTTATACTGAATCTACATGGAGTTGGTATCTGTGTTTGATACTGAATCATACGTGGAGCTGGTATCTGTGTTTGATACAGAATATACGTGGAGCTGGTATCAAACGTGGAGTTGGTATCTGTGTTTGATACTGACTCTACGTGGTGTTGGTATCTGTGTTTGATACTGAATCATACGTGGAGTTGGTATGTGCGTTTGATACTGAATATACGTGGAGTTGGTATCTGTGTTTGATACTGAATCATACGTGGAGTTGGTATGTGCCTTTGATACTGAATCATACATGGAGCTGGTATTTGTGTTTGATACTGAATCATAAGTGGAGTTGGTATCTGTGTTTGATACTGAATCTACGTGGAGTTAGTATCTGTGTTTGATACTGAATCTACGTGGAGTTAGTATCAGTGTTTGATAATGAATCAAACGTGGAGTTGGTATCTGTTTTTGATACTGACTCTACGTGATGTTGGTATCTGTGTTTGATACTGAATCTATGTGGAGTTAGTATCTGTTTTTGGTACTGAATCATACATGGAGTTGGTATATGTGTTTGATACTGAATCATACATGGAGTTGGTATCTGTGTTTGATACTGAATCATACATGGAGTTGGTATCTGTGTTTGATACTGAATCTACGTGGTGTTGGTATCTGTGTTTGATACTGAATCTACGTGGAGTTGGTATCTGTGTTTGATACTGAATCTACGTGGTGTTGGTATCTGTGTTTGATACTGAATCTACGTGGAGTTGGTATCTGTGATTGATACTGAATCATACAGGGAGTTGGTATCTGTGTTTGATACTGAATCTACGTGTTGTTGGCATCTGTGTTTGATACTGAATCTACGTGGAGTTGGTATCTGTTTTTGATACTAATCATACATGGAGTTGGTATCTGTGTTTGATACTAATCATACATGGAGTTGTTATCTGTGTTTGATACTGAATCTGCGTGGAGTTGGTATCTGTTTTTGATACTAATCATACATGGAGTTGGTATCTGTTTTGATACTAATCATACATGGAGTTGGTATCTGTGTTTGATACTAATCATACATGGAGTTGGTATCTGTGTTTGATACTAATCATACATGGAGTTGGTATCTGTGTTTGATACTAATCATACATGGAGTTTGTATCTGTTTTTGATACTAATCATACATGGAGTTGGTATCTGTTTTTGATACTAATCATACATGGAGTTGGTATCTGTTTTTGATACTAATCATACATGGATTTGGTATCTGTTTTTGATACTAATCATACATGGAGTTGGTATCTGTTTTTGATACTAATCATACATGGAGTTGGTATCTGTGTTTGATACTGAATCATATATGGAGTTGGTATCTGTGTTTGATACTAATCATACATGGAGTTGGTATCTGTGTTTGATACTGAATCTACGTGTTGTTGGTATCTGTGTTTGATACTGAATCTACGTGGAGTTGGTATCTGTTTTTGATACTAATCATACATGGAGTTGGTATCTGTGTTTGATACTAATCATACATGGAGTTGGTATCTGTGTTTGATACTGAATCTGCGTGGAGTTGGTATCTGTTTTTGATACTAATCATACATGGAGTTGGTATCTGTGATACTAATCATACATGGAGTTGGTATCTGTGATACTAATCATACATGGAGTTGGTATCTGTGTTTGATACTAATCATACATGTAGTTGGTATCTGTGTTTGATAATTAATCATACGTGGGCTTTAATAATAGTACTATTGAAACACATTTGTACGTGCATTTACCAAATCGTTTTATGTTCCAAGTAATTTTGCCAATGTTGCCGCTATGATATATGCGTTTTTTATGTATATCTTTGGTGGATTCTTTATTTCAATGAGTTCAGAAGTATCGTGTTTTACAGGATTGGCAATTGTGTCCGATCTTTTTATATTTCTTGATCAATTTCGATGTCAACTTTTTTATAACTGATGAATGATACATCTATATTAATTCCGAAAGATGGATATGGTATGAAGCGACATCGATGGTAAATTCTTCAATTATCTAATATCGTAAAGTATTACCAATATCGGCGGGAAACTTAGATTTGTATGCACGAATCCATATCTGTCTGAGAAAAGAGGTGATTCCGCCATTGATTTACTGTCTTCATTGTATAAAGGAAAGCGTTATGTCAAAGCTAGAAATGTTCATTTTCTTCTCGAAAAAATAAGATTTAATACACATAATTTATCAAGCGATCTAACCTTCTCCAATAGAAATGGGTCGTGTATTGTGCCGGCAAATGTCCATAGGTAATATTTGACTCTTCAACATGAAGGGACAACTTCGTTTGAGAATGTGCATAGTTATATTAAGCGTTTGAAATATCGTATTGTGATACCTGTCTAATAGACGAATACTCCTGCTTAAAACATGCCATATGCTCTAATATCTTCTGAAACAAATACGATTTCCCTGCAACAAACTGTTAGAAACGTAACATCACAAAATACAGTTGTTCATCCTTTAATGAAAAAACAAACACAACCATAATCATCGCCACAGCCAAATCATGTTAAAATTTAAGCAAATAACTTCAAGAAACACCTGAGGGAACTATGCAATGATGCCATTTCTAAAATAATATCGTGATCATTAATTAAAGGTACTTCTAAGAGTAGAATGTAATTATCTCCATTGAAACCCAAATTTTGCTAATATAGGAAAGTTCCAACAAAACACCTCACTATGTTATTAAGCTCGTACAGATTTCAAATAAAATATAAGAAAAACATATTTTAATAAAACTACTGTGACAGTCTTAATGTTTTAAATATCTAAAATTTCTTGCATTGAAAACGCAAAAACAAAGATGTTTGAATGATTTAAATATCTAAAATATCGGGAGAAAACAAAATGGCAACTCGACTATCTTGTTACGGTGGAAATGCCGACAATTGTGAGATTAATAATGCACCATAAGACCTCTGGAGTAATTATCAGTAGAAATGGTGTTCAATATTTCTTTTTGATCTTCATAAAATACAAGCATCATAGCTCATAAACCACCATTCTATTACACAATTGATATTAAATGTTCTTTATAAAAACTGTATTTGGATCATTTAGTCGGCAAATAGACATTATTCCATCGAGTGAACAATAATTTAGCTTAACGATTTGACACTGCTAGGCGAGAGTAATATGATGATTTCCCAGTACGAACACTTTGCAATAAGCTGTTGGCAATAGTAAGGGATAGGTTCGTTATAATGTAATTGTAATCTAAAAGTCACAGTGTACGCTGTACGTCTATGGCACGCGCGCGCACACGCACGCACACACACATTTACGCACACATACGATATACGTATTCATGTCTTACGTTTTATAAAAAATATATTATGTTTGATATATAAATATAAAGAAACAGACCAAATTTATACTAAATTCTAAGTTTTCGTGACCACAACATGACCATTAAACCCACCAGAAGTTTATATAGTGTTACCTTTAGGAAACGTGACAAATGCTATGAAATATATATATATATACCGAAACGCAAAAGAAACGCATATTTTATATATTTGATTTTTTCCCCCCAAAACACAAAAATATTAATAATAAGTCAATTATTCGGATTGCTAATCGTAGCCCAAAACTAATTATCACATTTAATGATGCGTGACGGTCCATTTCATATTGTTAAAATGGTGCACGTGGACCCCGTGCGCTATATCGCACAGGTGTTATCGAACCGGTCAGTACGTCGGATTATAGCGATTAGTGCGCATTATAAAAATACATAAAAAAATAAATAAACAATGCCAGTTCTGTTGCCATGGCAACGAAACCAAGCCGTCGGTATGCTCCAAGCTGGAAGACGACAACAAGATGTCGCTCGCCATTTTAATTGCCATCAGTCACAATTACGAGACTTTGGCAGCAGATCCAGCTCACAGGACGGGTTGAACTTTTACTTCGTGACGGCAGACCGCGAGCAACAACCGTCCGTCAGGACAATTTCATTAGGACCCGGCATCTGAGGGACCAGTTTTGCACTACTGTGTCCACTTCAAGACGAATCATCGGTCAATTTGATTGATTTTGTGACTTTTCTTTTGAAGGGTGTCAGTTTTACACGATCAGCATTATTTTGCTATGATATGAAATTATCGTGATTTTGTTAAGTTTGACCTACGCATATGAAATTTTCATTATACCTATATCAAATTATTATTATGTTTCCTTTATTAAATTTTGACTCCATATAAAATATGCGTTTCTTTTGCGTTTCAGTATATATATATATATATATATATATATATATATATATATAAGGGTGAGAAAATACATAACATCTACAAAATACCTTTCAAAAAGCACTGGATCCCCGAGGGGATACGAAAATGTTGGAATAAATTAATAGATGGGGAAAAAAACATTTATACAGTGCTATAGTTTACAAAAACTCAAGCGCTTTCGGCTAACGCCTTCATCAGGAGTACACAAACACGAAAATAACAAATACGAAACAAAAAACACTAAAATACACGGCAGTTTAAATAAAACTCTTTGAGAAACAACTTATCGTTTGGCAGTGTTGCAGAAACTGTTTTCTTTGAATAGACACTCTGGAGCCAAATGTGAAACTAATAAAAGAACATATCTGGTTGGATGAGGGAAGAACTGTACCCTGACATTTAGTTATGAAGAGAGAGTAAAAATGTGAAAAAGATAACACAAGCCCTACCTCAAAAGCTTAAACCTAAAATCGATACTGCAGGATAAAGTATAAAGCAACTCCAAAGCTAGTGAAAACAATGACTAAGGCTAAACAAATTAAATTAAATAAATGGAGATATTTTGATCAAGGGAAGTAACAAAAGTACTAATAATAGAACATTGCTGGTTGGATTAAAGTGAAATTGTACGCTGACATTTATTATTAGTTATGAGAAGAGAGTATGTGAGTGAATGACCCTACTTCTATACATAAGACAAAGAATCGATACTGCAGGATATAGCTAAAACAACTCCAAAGTTAATTGAATAAGGCTAAAATAATATATAAATGCAGAAAATTGGATCAAGGGAAGTAATAAAAACCGGAGTATGTGTGTTTACATTTATATATTCTGTAAGATGTATCTAGTCCCCTTTGTTGATTCCTACTGGATGTTTTGTGTTTAAGCGTCTTATCCAGTACGTTTCACGCAATTTACGTTCTGCGTCGGTCCAATTTGGATTGTGTTCGATGCATGTCAGAGACAAGTCGTTGAACGTGTGGCCTTCTGAACTGAAGTGTTCGGCCGCTGGCGACCTAGCAAACCTACGTAATTTACAATCGGAGCGATGGAGGTTAAATCGGAGGTTCAACGCCTGCTTTGTTTCACCGACATACTGTTTTTTGCAAATCAAGCACGTCATTAAGTAGATGACGTTTGCGGATTTGCAGTTTGTGACACTTTTGATTGTGTTTTTGGCACCGAGTGAAGATAAGAAATAATTTGCGGGAGACATGTATTTACAAGTCTGACATCTCGATGTTTGGCAAGGGCCTGACTGTCCTGTGGTCTGAGTATTGGAGTCGGGTTTCAACTTGGCTGCAACAAGGATGTCGCGGAGACTTTAAGGTCTCCTGTACGCCATAATGGGTTTTCTAGGCAGCATTTTGTTCAGCCGTTCTGACTCCTCTATGTGTGACCAGTGTTTATTAATAATCTGTTTCACATTGGGAAGGTCAGGGTGGTATGTAAGCACGAAAGGTAAAGTTTGCTCTGAACTGTTTGTCTTCGACTGGTATTCAATGAGTTCTTTTCTGTTGAGGTTCCGTGCTTTGTCTATTGCATTGATCTCCATTATCTCAATATCTCCATTTATTTAATTTAATTTGTTTAGCCTTAGTCATTGTCTAAATAATAAATAAATAATAATAATAGGTCAGGGTGGTATGTAAGCACGAAAGGTAAAGTTTGCTCTGCACTGTTTGTCTTCGACTGGTATTCAATGAGTTCTTTTCTGTTGATGTTCCGTGCTTTGTCTATTGCATTGATCTCCATTATCTCAATATCTCCATTTATTGAATTTAATTTGTTTAGCCTTAGTCATTGTCTAAATAATAAATAAATAATAATAATAGGTCAGGGTGGTATGTAAGCACGAAAGGTAAAGTTTGCTCTGAACTGTTTGTCTTCGACTGGTATTCAATGAGTTCTTTTCTGTTGAGGTTCCGTGCTTTGTCTATTGCATTGATCTCCATTATCTCAATATCTCCATTTATTTTATTTAATTTGTTTAGCCTTAGTCATTGTCTAAATAATAAATAAATAATAATAATAGGTCAGGGTGGTATGTAAGCACGAAAGGTAAAGTTTGCTCTGAACTGTTTGTCTTCGACTGGTATTCAATGAGTTCTTTTCTGTTGAGGTTCCGTGCTTTGTTTATTGCATTGATCTCCATTATCTCAATATCTCCATTTATTTAATTTAATTTGTTTAGCCTTAGTCATTGTAATAAATAATAAATAAATAATAATAATAGGTCAGGGTGGTATGTAAGCACGAAAGGTAAAGTTTGCTCTGAACTGTTTGTCTTCGACTGGTATTCAATGAGTTCTTTTCTGTTGAGGTTCCGTGCTTTGTCTATTGCATTGATCTCCATTATCTCAATATCTCCATTTATTTTATTTAATTTGTTTAGCCTTAGTCATTGTTTTCACTAGCTTTGGAGTTGCTTTATACTTTATCCTGCAGTATCGATTTTAGGTTTAAGCTTTTGAGGTAGGGCTTGTGTTATCTTTTTCACATTTTTACTCTCTCTTCATAACTAAATGTCAGGGTACAGTTCTTCCCTCATCCAACCAGATATGTTCTTTTATTAGTATCACATTTGGCTCCAGAGTGTCTATTCAAAGAAAACAGTTTCTGCAACACTGCCAAACGATAAGTTGTTTCTCAAAGAGTTTTATTTAAACTGCCGTGTATTTTAGTGTTTTTTGTTTCGTATTTGTTATTTTCGTGTTTGTGTACTCCTGATGAAGGCGTTAGCCGAAAGCGCTTGAGTTTTTGTAAACTATAGCACTGTATAAATGTTTTTTTCCCCATCTATATGTATATATATATATATATATATATAGACTAGGGCTGAGGTTTCGAATCCGTCGGTAAGTGGCTGGTACGAACTTTTCTCCACATGAAGTATACATTTATATATTCATCTTGTAAGACTTCCAATGACATATCCAGTCGTGCATCATTTTCTTTTGTCTAGAATTGTCTGGATATAACACCGTTATTGATAAATGCACCATTAAATTAATACGAATGTCAAACGCATTGGATAACAGGAGACAAAATCACCTGTATTGTACTGTGATCCACTTATTTTTGTCATTTACCATAGGTTACTTGAATATTTAGTGCATTCTGATTTTACCGGTATCAAAGTTGACGTTTGTCACGAAAGATTTATATGAGGTCTTACAAAAGATCATAATGGATGCCAAATGACCGAAATTTGATATCTGTTAAGAATAAGCAGTAACATTTACATTTGACAAACATTCTAAGCAAATGAAATCCTTTCGTTCACTTCAAAAACAGAAAAATAAGTCTCATACAATATTCACATTGCTGTTGTGTGTGAGAAGTTCACACTGATAACTGTCTTGTAGTGAGCGTAAACAATACTGATAGGCCTTGAGCCAGGACCCAAACTTTTCGATATTGCTACCAACTCAGGTGGCAAATTCTATCATGATTTTTTGGAAAGAGCAATGTCTGTAGATGCCATTTTTCCATGATAGCAATCTGGAACGGGTAGCTTATATAGTTTAATTCGAACAAAACTAGGTGTATCATTGTAACCTTGACATCTGTTGGATGGTAATTTTTGTTCATTATTTTTTTTTGATAATTTGTTAATATACTTTTAAAATACGCAGTTAGGTTTATAATTCATATTAGTTTAATACAGAATAAATAAGCTTTGTTTCAGCAGTGCATTCTGCTTAAAATCACTATATTGCTTACAATTGGAAGTCAAATTACCCCACCCACTATTGACACATTTTTTATGCATTAAGGTTAGCATATTTATGTTTTTACATTATGCGTATAAAAGTGTAAGAATCAGTAATTCACAACTATTCTACCATGATTTAATTTAATATTATATTATGAATTAATGAAAGTATGTACTAAGCAACGTTCAGGCCTTTGCTTGCATATATAGTTCAGCAAGCCTGAAAAAGAGGATACACGCATCGAACAGGAAGTGTAAGTCTTCCTCAGAATACATGCAACCTCTCTATTATTTTATTTTTCTGATTTATGCATATATCCAAAGGATTCCAGATAAGGGAAATGTGAGCGTTTCCGCTTTTTATAAGTCTATTTTAGGTGTATGCGTTATTCAATACTTATTATGATTAAGACATTTTAAATATGTATTATACATAAAGACACGAAGCAATAGTTAACATATGCAAACACAAAATCCAATTAGATGTCTATTTTAACGATGTTTATCAGAGTTTGAATTAACCCACCCACAAAAATCACAATAAAGAAGTATGCGTATGAAACTGAAAACTATTATATGCATTTACATGAAAAACATCGAAGAAGAAGCTTAAGGGTAATACCCAGACCTAATAACAAATTATTATTATGTCTGCGGTAATGCATATACATAAGACAACTGTATTAAATACTAACCATGGCAACTATTTGTTAGAATTGGTACAGTTGTTACAATAGCACCTTCTTAACATATTCTTTGCATTTTATTATAGTCATAACATATTTGTGTGCATGCAGAAATAGTGCAAACTGAATGACAGTTACCTAAAAAAAAATCGAAAGTTTATTGCCAATAACGGGGGTAGTTGCGACAATGACAAAGACTATCACACATGGGTCTATGCACTGCCTTAAACTGTCCCTCATTCATCTCAATATTAGTATTTATTTAATTTGTGTTGTTCACAAAAGGTATACTTTTACCTTGAGTTACTGAAGATGCGCTTTAAAAGAAACATAAGTGAATGAATTGGATGTTGTGAAACGGATTATCAACACATTATTGTTATTAAGACCCGCCCCAGAGAGAGGGAAGCTATATTTTGGAATCCGGGAACCTGCCATAATCTTAAAATATACAAATATATTTGTACTCAATAACAAGGTACCAGTAAGAATTTGACACCCGAGATGGTAGCGAAACATTGTCTGGCTCATGGTCTATGATAACAAGAAGCGTATAAAAACAATCAATATATATATATACAGCAGACGCGGACTTACGTAAGCCGGTTATCGTGTTTATATGTTGTATTTAACTTAACGAGGCTCTACGAATACAACCTGAAACATCATTATCTGTTGTATGTTCTGGATTTGTGTTTTGTTGCTTTCTGGCAATTGTAATGACGCTCGACTTAAAATCGATCTCTGTAAGGCACGTCGTTTCTTCTAATTATCAGAACTTTGTTCGCAAATTGAATCTTATAAAGTATTCCCCAATCTGATTTATCAGACATGTAATCTCTGTAGCCATTAACCATTCGATTAACAGCAGCTTATTGAACATACAATATATAGCAGAAAGTCCCGAGTTGCGTTTCTTTTTCGTTTCGGTATAACATATTCGTGCACAGAATGTAAAATAAATATGGCAAATATTGCCCAATATAAGTGCGGCTGAAGACAAACAATGTTTGTTTGTACTATTGTGTTACATGTTATATCAATAAAAAAACAAAAGAACAACAACAAAACGGAAGAGGTAGGTTTTACAGTTTTGATTAAAGTAAAAAGGAAAACAGAGGTCTTATAGTTACCACAGCACCCAAACGCAATGACACCGTAGGTCCGCACCGTACCGCAAACTTGGGTGCCCCATAGAACCTGGATTAAACACCCAACGGCCTTTTTTGCCACTGACCGTTCCAATACTGAAGCCCTATTGTCAACCCGTGTGTGTTTGTGATGTCTTATATGGCCTTTTATTCATCTTTATATATAGCTGTTCTTTGTTTCTTTGTGTGTTTGTGGTTGACTGTCGTCCTTGAATTCTACTTTTCCTGTTCGATTTTTAATCAAATGAGAAAAAGTTGGTATACATCAGGAAATAGGAAATTGTCATTAAACAAAACGATACTCACCATAAAGCAGAGTTAGCGACTCGGAACGGTTAGTAGGAGATCGGTTAATTCAATAAATAAATGAGTTAAATTCGAAATTCGGTGAAATATACAGATGGCGTAAGCAATGTTTTTGTTCATTGTAAAACAGAATCGTTCATAAATTATAGTTTTAAATGAAATACAACTTGTTTTTTCACTCCACCATTCGTAGACCATCCATGAGAAAATATTGGACACGTTTGTAAACCAGCCATATACAACGCATCTCCTCCTCACCAACCTACCCCATCCTCCATCTAGGCGGAGGACATCAGGCTGATCTGGAATAATTAAACCTCAAAGACAGGTTGATCTTGAAATCCGCTAGGTATGTAAGCGAGCTTTCTTGTTCGTACACTATATTTTAGTGCTTGTAAACCCAAGAAAGATTGTTTGTAATTTTGCTTTTGTTTTAACAGAAAACGTTCAATTGCTAAAGTATTTGCACACTAGTATGTGTGTCAAATGAAACAGAACACTCAAGTGCTAGAATTATTGTCTTCAGCTTAAAATAAATTATATTTTATAAGCGAATATTTACATTACAGCTGCACATAGGTCCTGCGTGACCTAATGTGTCTTGCTGCACTCTGTTTTGCAATGAAACATAATTACTACATGGGCGTGGCGTCCATAATAGGGACCCTTAATTACTGGTTTGGCATCATTGTTTTTAATGACGTCAAAGGCTCAAAGCCCGTGATGAGACCAAGGCGGATATTGTTGCTTGATGTTAAAAAGCTTTCATTGTCGATGGTATAAAAGCAATTCAAAAAATAGGTTTCAATTATAAAACCGAATTTATTTTTCAATATATCATATCTCCATGGTATTTTGATAATTCTTTCAGATTTTTTTAAGTTTTAGAGCCCTTTTAAATAAACGTTGCTTGAAAATAGTGCATCGTCCCTTTTAATAATACACATTTAAAAATAAAGTAGCGATGTACGTTCGATTATATATTACTTGTATTTTTATGTCGTGATTCATTAGAAATCATATTGTAATATCGTCTTGACTGCAGACTTGAAACTCTTCCAGAAAACTGCATCCTCATTAACGAGAATTTTGTCTAGCAAATTCTGATACATTTATTTCACCGTTCCCAGATAAGTATATAGAAATATATCATTGTGCATCCAGTCATATGTGAATATCTTTTAGAGTATTTCCTGAAACTCAACGGTTCTTATATTTTGCCCAAGACAACGAATGAACATCATTTGCAAACTATTGCAGCAGAAGTGATTTCTCATATCAATGAATGTTTAAAGCGGAAATTAAAGCAAAATTCAATATCGATACCAAATAAGAAGCGCAGCATGGTGGGACGTGATTTGCATTTTTTCCGATTAAATTAAATTTGAAATTTCTGATTTAACACGCCTTTAATTCGTATTATAAATACAGAGTTTATAAAATGGTTTGATTATTAATGCTGCATTGTTTGTTAGAGAATATAATCTGGCGAGGATATCTGTATTTACACCGCCCGTTTTAGTGGGATGACAATAGGGTATGAATGAGGATTGGTGCACTCTAGAACCCGGTTTAAACCATCCAGTTGCACTGTTTGCCACTCACCGTTCAAAGGCGGTAGCCCTATTGTCAACCATTTTATGTTTGTGTTGTCGTGTCTTGCCTTTTAGTCATCTTTATAAGTGTTGTTTGTTTCTAAGCGTGCTTTTGTTTGACTGTGGTCCTTAAATGCTGCACTTCCTGTGCAACCTTTATATCTACTTTTATTGTCAACAGTAGCGTTACAGTAACAGATTGAATTATCGATCGACCAAAACAATTCTGACAATTCAAAACTAATTTCCTGCAGGAAATTATCAAATTATAATATGTACTTCCGGACAATTGAATTATAGTGAAGACCATTAACCTTCTGGGACTAATATACTTAAACATAATATCTTGCACTTGGGGGTTCTTGTGATGCTTTTATCTGTGTCATAGTCGAACAATGTACTTGCGGCTGTATATTCACTTTAATAGTCGATCATTGATGTATGAAAATTTAACACATTTTGGAATTGATCAGCGTAAGGTAAAACATATTTTACTGCGCAGCATAATGGATTCGGTTATAACGTGAATATATATTTACGCATGTTAATTGCTCTCTTTCACTTCAAACGTTAACATAAGTATCATTTTAAAGAACCTAATACGCTTCTAAATATAATTTTATGAAATTCGTTTTTATTAGTCTAGTTTTAAAGGATAGAAATCGCTATAGTAAATTCGGGGATATAAGTCTGAATTAGTTTAATAAACAAGATCTGAAGAAACAGTTTGACTTATTACCTACGATTTAGTACGTTAAACTTACGACGTATTATGTGTATGTCTTTGTTTAATAAGCGCACTAAAACAACTAGGCCCAGGCCTAGGCAACACGCTTAAAAGAATAAAACTATAGGCAAGCATTTTATCAAGTAATTTTGGTTCGATATATGTATTTGTCACTATTTGCCTGACAGAGAAAGTGTAGAGATATGGACAAGTTCAGACAAAATTATATCAGCAATTTCAGTCGTTTGTTGGTTTAATTCAAAATCGATAGTAGCATTTTATTAGATGTTGAACAAACCTGAGCACATCAGTATGCACATTACTGTAGGACGAGACAGACTAGCCAGATTAGACCATATTTGATAGATTTATGAACCACATGTGTTTGCAGTAATAACAAAAATTCAGATAATGAACAAATTGAAGATTAAGTACGTTATAACGTTACAGAACTAGACGAGTTTTCGAGTACTTTGTTTACTGTTTACTACATGCTTGCCTTCAAATGTACAACATAATCAATTAACTAATCAAACAGTATTGCCGGATGCAAGTCCAACGACGTAGTAGTGTTGCTGTGTTCTCACGTTATCGGTATAGGATGTGAGAGGAGCAATATTGTACACAATACATTAGCATGGATAATTAGTAGAGACTACAGTATGTGGCGTTATCTTATGAGCAATTACTGAGCGAACAGAAAAGCTACTACATAAATTATGAGACCGGATGATTCATAAGATATTGCGTAAAATTAAACGGCTACGAATCAGTAGTGTTAAGTGTAATGGTTCTTTTGGAACAACGAGCCCAATTTAATAGGTGGCTTTGAAGTAGAATACCGCTAAAGCCGTTGCTAGGGTACGTGCAAAATGTTGCTTCTAACATTACCTATCATGAACAGCCTCATTACAACCGAGTCTGCTACTTTATTCTCTTGATTGTGTTTGTTGATTTCAAAGGATCGCCCTTATCAGCATTTATTAAAAGGGAACAATGTCGATTACATGGTCCGATGTATCTTTGGCACATAGTACAAAGAAGCAGACTGTTTTATTGAGTCTGATCATAAGAGGTAACGTAAAATACACCACACCCCGGCTTTTGTGATCTTCTACTTTAAAGCTTAAGAAATGGAGACAGCGAGCGTGCGAACAAACGAACGAACGAACGAACGAATTGTGTTTTACGGTACGTCGACGCAAATTGTTTATACTGTGCGAGAAAGCTGATGAAAACAATGAATAAGATCAAGTAAACTTGTGCAAAATAAGGTTGTTTGTTGTTGTTTTTTGTTGTATTTTGTCATTTACAATAGCAGGTATATAATTCAATATTAAAAAAAACGCATCCCAAGTATCCTATATGCAATGGTTTGGCGCGATAGCAAATAAAAAGTTCAACTGTCCTTGGTATGAAACTTTAATATTTGCTGGTTTTGTAGAGTTCGCTAAAATGTAGGCTATACAAACTCTATTAAAAGTGCAAGACCAGTGTGAAATTGTTTG
Organism: Cyrtodaria siliqua; assembly: GCA_037043455.1. Classification (NCBI taxonomy): domain Eukaryota; kingdom Metazoa; phylum Mollusca; class Bivalvia; order Adapedonta; family Hiatellidae; genus Cyrtodaria; species Cyrtodaria siliqua. The sequence continues at coordinate 12,353 of JAWPHD010003299.1, read as the reverse complement.
TTTGAATGGTGTTTTACGTCATTTTAGCACATGTTAGGCTATATAGTACGATTGAATTTTTGTTAACCAATCCAAACACTACTATATATTCATGTATATACAGATATGTATGAAATGGCAGAAGACAAATGACAGATTATCAAATAGCATCACAGCACTGAATTTTGTAGATTATAAAAAAATATTTCCATTGAGAGAATAACTTGTTTCTGCAAATTTTAGACACTTGGGGCATTGCAATATGAAGAAAAAAATGAAATAAAAATAACTTATAAAACATACATGCGTAATAAATTGATCACAGAAATGATCACATTAGCTGTTTCCAGTTAATAGTCACATATTATTTTAAAAAAGAGCCCGTCGGGCATGTGACTGCCATTACTTATTTTTCCGCCAGTCTTTTTCTGCCGGGTTTTGCCCCTTCGAAATAACGAAGAAAGTTCATCGTAGGTTGCAAATTAGACGGGAAATGATCAGTTTATTATCAGCCGGGTTTACCTCGCGGTATTAATTCATACTAAATACTGCTTCTTCGTCCCCAACTTTGGCGAATAAAATTGAAAACCAGTTCTGAATCTGAGAATCATTTCCGGCAATGTATAAACAAAATAAATCTACGTTTAAATTAGTTCACACGCAAACTAGTTAAGTTTAGATCAAATTTTGTTCCGATTTATTTGGCATTATATGTTCGTCTAATTTTTGATTTGCAAAAGTTACATGCCCGACTTGATGTTTACTGACCACGGGCTTCAGGATACCGGCTAATTACGAAAACTGTTAATTCAGGCATTGTTTACATTAAACAGGGTGTATATTTTATTATTAGAAATTGGGCCAATAAATAGAAGATACTTCAAACAAGTAGTTTAATCTCTGATTTTATTTTATTCTCAACAATAATAGAAAACTACTTTTCTACACTCTTGCTAACAGCACTTTGATATGTTCACTCAGATTTATGACTCAACAGAAAACGGGCATATACACAATACATACAAATCTCTATGCGTGCATGCCAGTTGACATATATACTGTATTTCCACTATTAGGGTACAAATTGTCAATATACTTTCGCTATGTTTACTATAAAGTTACTATGGCATGTCCACCGCCATATGCATGCCATCTTCGGGATGGTTAAAATTCTGTAATATTGATTTTATGAATATTGAGTTCTGCTCAACCCGGGGCTAGTGGGCGTGAACGGTAGCAAGCATATTTCACTACTGTTCATGAACAGTCTCAATCAAACCGAGACTGCAATATTTCGTATTTATCGTGTTCAGCCGTTTCCACTTTCATACTCTTTACTATATGCCAATCTTTTACTATGACAGCATAATTGCAATCTTTATAAAATAATCATAAATGGCAATCGCGACTTAGGCCAGCATGACCAGTGACTGTAATACTTCAAAGTATATATAAATACGCATCAGGCATTGAAGTCACCAACCATTCTTGAGAATATTCTTAGACTTGAGCTCAACTATGCAAATTTCAATCACACATATTTCTATAAGTTTAAAGAATAAACGTTCATAACAAGCTGCTATGTATAATTGTTTATCTTTGATGGTCATGAAAATATTTGTGAACGAAATATTTCAGTACTTGAGCTCAAGTCTAAGAATAGTTTGAAGAATGGTTGGTGAATTCCAGGTCAGAATTGTGTTTTTTTAAGTAGTTATAATTAAACATTAGAAGGCTTTTTAACAAATCTCGCAAACTGCCGTATTCTTCTAAAACACCATTAGGTGGCTGAAATTTTTTTGGATCAAACTTAAGAAGCACTAACCCAGATAACCTTCTCACACTACTTAAAGCAAGATATGCCATGCCTTCTCAAAAGCAGTTACACCTAAATCTACGACAGTGGAATCGAGCGATAAGCCCTGCACTTTATGAATAGTACCTACCCAAGCAAGTTTTTCAATGGAAATTGGCATCGAATAATGTGTCTTCCAGCATATCTGAAAATGTGCTCAATTTTGTTAATGTCTATTGCATTTGCTGGACTTTCAATTTGTAACAGTTGCCTCACTTTCTTATCATCAAAATTAACATTGACAGAAAAGACATCTCCAGTCAAAGAAAGGAGAAAGGAATGAATTGAACCAAGGGCACCGTTAACAAGACCATGTTGTGTGTATATGTTTCTTATGAACCAACTTACAATTGAAGTATATTTTCGAGACCCCGATAGAACTTCTGCACCTTTATTGGAATCAATTCCGGAAAAGTAATGAACAGCGTATACAGTGTATCTTTGTGAACTTAACTGAGCCTGCATCAACGAATTGTGAATGTCAAAATTACGTCGCAGAGGGAAAACATGCAAATAGTGTAGTATTTCATCAGGAATGACATGTAATCGATTTATTAACAATTCAGTGTCTTTTTCATTAAGAACACCAGCACGAGCTCTATTCAGAAGTTATGCGTTATTTAAATCTCCAGATTGTCCCATATTTTGACTTAGGAAAATTGGATGGAACAGCTGCCAGAGTAAATGGTTATGAATAGCAAAACTTCCATGAACTGATCTCAGTCGGAAAAAATGTCCAACCAAGATAACATTCAAATTACCGAACGCATTTATATCATTTTTTTCATCAGATAATCGTCTGCTTATATAAGTTAGCATTTTGTCACTGATCATACTAATTTCGTCAATAAAAATGGTATGAACAAGCGTAAATTGCCTTTGTAACGTAGCTAAAGCATGCCAAGAAAGTTTTTCATATGCTAAATAATCGATAGAGGTATCCTTAACAATGAATAAATTGTCAATCCATTCACATTTCTCGCAACGGTTGCAATAGGTGCACAAATAACAACCGGAGATATACCGGGCATTGTGCTTGTATACTACTGTAAATATGCAATTAGCATAACTTCCCAACATCAGCTCCACTTGTTATGAATAGATGCATTTTAGATGCTTTTAAATTTTCAAAGAATAACTGGAGATATTGCAAAGCTTTCAAGTGGCAGCTGGACATTTTTGTCAGATGATCATTGAATTTATCCTGAGACATAGCACAACATTCTAGGGAATTCATGTCAATTATATCAGCATGATCAAAGTCAGATGTACTGTCATGATTTATGTGCGTGACCATGCGAGTTGTGGAAGAACTTTGTTTAGGATATCCAAAACGACAAGATTATCATTTGCTACAGTATGGAAAATAATGATGGGTCTGTAAACGCTTTACAAGTTCATGCGATTATGGATCGACTGTCTGTTCTGGAATGTTTGAACTTATAGTTTGGTTGATATAAGATACAAATTGTTAAGGTCAATTGTATTTGGGAGATTTGCTACCCACAGAAACATATGAATAAGAGGACTCCCTCTGTTTTATGCGTGCAAATAATCAACAACCTCACCTAAAGGTTTTTTATCACCCAAAATGACATGTTTCATCAAAGCTCTAAATCTACTATCAAAATGAGAGGCTGCCAATAAAGGATCACTGATGTAACAATAGCTGTCGGAAAAAATGTGGGGGTGGACTTGTGGGGCGGGGTGGGTATAAAAACCCTGGCCGATATAAAATTATTGTTAGAATCTCATACAAATAATAGTAAAATTTGGGTCAGTGTGTGAAATTTTATTATTTTTATCAGTTTTAATCCAAAATTGCTGTCATTTTAAAGAAATTTGTGGTCGAAAGGCAACTCGGCGAGGGAGAGGATATCTGGCAATTTTATTGTGGCCTCACATGATTTGATTTTTTTTATTGATATTTCATATGTTTATCTGAATTTAATCTAAATTGTTATATGTAAATCATCGCATTCAAAATAAAATTTTAATATCCAAATAAGGGAAGATAACATGAAAATAATTCCCCTCCCCCTGTCCTCCATGTGGACGGAACCCATAAACCAATGAGCGCAGGGCGGGGGCGCATCATTGATATAGGTGTAGATTAGATAAAACAAAACATCACAGATATATGTAAAAAAAAAAATACTTTCGGGCGGTGGTGATGATGGAATGGTTGCGGGGTGGGGATGAAACATATTGATCAACTGATAAAACAAAATAAACGCAAAAACAAACAAAAAAAAAACATTCGGGTGATGGTGATGATGGGGTGGAGGATGGTTAGGGGATGGGGGTGTGGGTAACATATCTGTATGTGTAAAAATAGACCAAAACAACACAGAAATATGTAAAATATTTATATATAATAATAACAATAAACAAATCGAGTTTCGAATGTGGGGATGGGTGGCGTGGGGTGGGGTGGGGGTGTCAACATAGCTACATGTGTAAGAATTGACCAAAACTACACAGAAATATGTAAAACAAAAAATAGTTTCAAGTGGGGGAAAGCAGGGGGAGGAGGAAGGCGAGGGGAGGGGGTGATGGCAACATAGCTATATGTGTAAGAATTGACCGAAACAAAGCAAAAATATGTAAAAAAAAAAAGATGCTGGTGGGGGCGGGGCCAACATAGCCAAAATAAGTAGGAATTAACCAAAACAGCACAGAAAAATGTAAAAAAATAAAGGTTTCGAGTTATAGGGTTGGGGAGCAACATAGCTACATGTGTAAGAATTGACCAAAACAACGAAATATGTAAAACATATAATAATAATTGTTTCGAGTGGGGGGAGAGGCAGGGGGTGAGGAAGGCGGGGGAGGCCTTTATTGCACATTTTATGGGCCATCACAATTTGGGTTGCATGGGAGCTCAGAATTTGCAGAAGACAAAATTACTTACGCAACTCTTTGGGAAACCAATTCCCAAATTTAGTTAAGCTATGACAAGAATTGTAATAGATACAGACCTGTAAACACATCTTACACACAAACATGATGTAAAATAGACCCATTTTAAGTGCTCAGAATTTGGGTTCCATGATTGCCCATGGATTACAGGAACCAAAATTGCTTAGGCAGCCCTTAAGATAATGATATAAAGAAGCCCGTGGCCAAATTTGGTTGTGCTAGGATAAGAAATGTAAGAGACACAGACTTGTAAACACAGCTTACACGCAAACCTTGATGTGAGACGCCGACGCCAACGCCAACGTCGTCGCCGAATAGTTAAGATAAAAATGAACGGCCAAATCATTCCTTGAACTCTGTATTCTCTAAAGTCATATGTAGTTCTGGCCAATGCAAATCATTCGAAGACAAAATTATAAACGGAGATGAAGGACCTAAACAACGAAATATTGCTTACAAATCGTACGGCATATTTCTAAAGTAAGCAACAGTGCCCTTTGTTCTTCATAAACATATAAGCATTTTCAAGAAGATCACTATGTTGACCTAAATTTTTTATATGACCTGCAGTGACCTATACATTAGCACCCTCTACATATTTCCTTATTTTCATGTGAATTCTAACCGCTTGTTTTAGTAAACTGATGTTGAAAGAAACTTCTTCTGTATAAAGTAAATAAGTGATTTTTTTCCTAAACAACGCATTTTTATCATACAAACGAACCCGAATGTATATACTGGGTTTCATTTTGAAAGGCCTTTCAAAAATGTAACCATATTTGCCATAAGGAAATAACCAAAAGAATGCCATCTCTTCTCCAGCATCTAAACTTAAAATATTAACTGGCGCATTCGGGTTTTCTGCAATATGAAGTGTTTTATTTCCATTTGGGAGTGTAAGAGTACGAGAACCTGTATTATCAACTGGATTAAGGACTCTTTTCTCCAATTGTTGTTGCAACAAACGCATTGTCTTCCGCCGACAATTCAAAATCATTTACACCAAGGCAATCGTCATCATGAAATGTAATATCTGAATACAAGCAATTGTTGTCTTTCAGCCACTGAAGTACACTTTTGAGTTTTACTGCAGATACCGATTTGGGTTTGACTACGTGTGGTATACTACTGACTTTTGCAAAAGTAACAATTAAATGAGAACAATTTGTAATGCTGGCAACTGTGAGACTACACCTTGTATTTAGAAATAATCCCTTTTCTACATACTGACCACCTGGTAGAATTACAATGGTCATAAATATATTCACCTTCGAAATGAGTTTCTTTCCAAGAGAATAAAGACCAGTTAGTTCGGTTGGAATGTGGTCATTGAATAAAAGATTACCTTCTTTTGAAATGCTTGGAACCAAGTTTTTCGATAAAGCCAGCTTATTGGCAAGTCAATGAGTACCTTCATTGTGGCTTTCTATGCTATTTTTTTTGTATTATATTTACACGAGCATATTTATGTTTTACTTATATTGCCTATTGATGCTGCCTTGTTGGTTAGAGATTAGATCATGACAAGGATTTCTTTATGTGTCCTGTTTTAATGGGTTGACAGTAGGGTAAGTGTGAGGTTTAGTGCACCCAAGAACCGGTTTAAACCCCCAGTGGTCTACTTTGCCACTGACCGTTCCAAGGCGGTAGCCCTATTGTCAACCCTTTTGAGTGTGATGTCGTTTGCATTTATTGTTACTTTTGCCTTCTTGTTGTCTGTTTGCGTATTTGTTTCTGTGTTTTGTGGTTGACTGTCCTCCTTGAATGCTACTGTCCGATCTTTTTATATTTCTTTACAAGTGCCACACAAAGTGGAAGTTGCATTAATGCCTGTCAAATTAAAGGTTTGTCAAATGTGTCACTACAGGCAAGCGAACAACTTGATCAATAAACAGAAACCTACTACAACTCATGCAATATTCATCAGGACGAAGACGAATAACATGTTCATATGAAGAAATGTGATTTGAATCACATTCATAATCCAAAAATGTCAAATCAACGGATGTTGACACCTTGCAGACGTTTTGAATATTCCTGCGTCTTCCTGATTTGCTCTTTTTGAGCTCTATTATAATGTGAAAAATAACTCTGATTGTGTGCTTTCAAGCTTTGTTGAGCATATGAATTCACCTCTTGTGTTTTCTTTTTACTCTTGACCTTTGCTTATTTGAAGAATCAATTTGAGTGTTTTTTTCTGAATTATGTTGAATATTCAAATTGCAGCCAAGATTTGTCAAGTTATGTGTTGAGATGTTTTCCAGATTGTAGTATGATGAGTTTAGTGTAGCTGTAGTGTCAGAACTATGTGATGATGAATCAACCAAAGAATGAGATTGTACTGCATGCTTGGTGGTGGACCCTTTTACAGTTCGCCACTATGCTTTCCTCTTTAATTGTACGATGACCGGACAGGCTGTGGACCCTATGATGATGCCTACCTAAAGCCCATTGAGACGGTGGCGTTTGATTTTGTCTATGATATTTCTTGTCGTGCCCTTAATGGTTTATTCTCTTGTTGCTCTGGCTTCTGCCAAGTCATTGAGTACCTTCATTGTGGCTTTCTAGGCTATTGTTTTTTTTGTATTATATTTACACGAGCATATTTGTGTTTTACTTATATTGCCTATTGATGCTGCCTTGTTGGTTAGAGATTAGATCATGGCGGGGATTTCTTTATTTACACTGTCCTGTTTTAATGGGATGACAGTAGGGTAAGTGTGAGGTTTAGTGCACCCTAGAACCGGTTTAAACCCAAAGTGGCCTACTTTGCCACTGACCGTTCCAAGGCGGTAGCCCTATTGTCAACCCTTTTGTGTTTGTGATGTCGTTTGCAATTATTATTACTTTTGCCTTCTTGTTTGTCTGCTTGCGTTTTTGTTTCTGTGTTTTATGGTTGACTGTCCTCCTTGAATGCTACGTTCCCTGTCCGATCTTTTTATATTTCTTTACTCTGCATAAAGGACAACAAAGCAACAATCGCAATCGCGGTGCATTGAACACCGTTATAAGGTTGAAATATCTGACACCCTTGATGAAAATTATCTAAATACCCTCTTACCATTTTTGCTGTGTCTTTCTCCTTTGTTGTTGTGCGCCAAAGACCATATACTTGATGGCGCTACTAAGTTTTCCCGCCCAAAATGACTGCTTCCGCTTCCTATTCGGTCGTTTAATACACGGCGCCCAAATTACATTTTATAGACGATACCTTAATTTATTGTACTATAATGTTCGCATATATATGTTTCTGTACCATAGTAAGTCGTTTATTATATAAAATAAACTGCAATTAGTATGTATGAAATCATTAGAAATCGAGAGTTGAAGATCGAGGAATACAGCTTCAGTATCCGAACTTTTGACTTTATTCAACGTGAGCTCTGATGGATACATGTTAGTAACCATATGAGCGAAGAACTGATTATCAATATCGGGTATGTCATCTAGATACCGAGATGTAGTCTTAAACGCATCAATAACTTCACTCTGGCTAACAGGTGACAAACTCAACATAAAATCTCTTTCAAAGCTGTACAACAACAAATAATCGACAAGTGGCGCACAGTTAGTACCCATAGGAATACCAACAACCTGGTGGTAAACAGTTTTACTATATCTTATAAAGATGTTATCGAGAAGGAAAGATAACGCTCTACAAACATTAGCACAAGTCCACAAATTATAATTATCAATAGGGGCGTTATAAAGCAAGCCCTGACATTATTACAAACCAGAAAAGTTGTACCTTCTCTAGCAAATGTCTTCTGAATAAGCTGAAGCAATTTATCTTTGATTATATTATGTGGTAGCGGAGTATGTAGTGTGAAAAGGTCGTAGGTGTTTAGAAAAGAGGCATGAAAATGATTATACCGTAGTTTATAAAGGACTTTTCCAAAGCTTTTGATAGACCAAAACAGATTGATTTCTGAGTTTTCAAAAACCTTTCTCAGGCTATGGGAGCATGTACGGTGGAAACCGATAATTTGAGCAAACATGGCGGCGAAATTCTTCTTTATTTTCAACTGTACCTAACCATATTTTTTATCAAAACGGGCTATTTAATGCAACATTGCAAAGCTGCAAACAGCGAAAGTACAATAGGAACATTTTATAACTTAGCAGTGTGCAGATCATATCCTGAAAACATAAAACAACACTTAGAAGCATTCGTGTACTTGGTCAGAATGCGATTGCTCACTAGGAAGTAACATTTAAAAAAACATTTCCATCTTCAAACATCACTCAAGAAGTTCAGCAATTCATTTTCTGTCAGAAATAGATTCAATTTATCGTTTTAATACTCTCCTACCCTGCTAGGTGGGCTATAACTCGAATTTGTAAGCCTCCATATGGCACATTAATCGGTATTTCACATTGTTTTGCTACGGGTGTAGCGAGCGTCAGCGTAATTTAGCTGTACTTGTTGTAAGAGTTTTTCATTACGGTTAGTTTGAGCTAAATTGTGAGCATCTGTACGGGTATAATATGCGCAATATGTACGCGGCTGCGCATTCTGCGTAAATATTTAGCTATGCTCCTGGCCCTATTCGTATTTATAAAGAAAGTAACTCTTAATTAACCCTGTAAATAATGTAACCATGTAGTCTCGTTACTTTTACTCCTGTTTTTCAATCAAGCATACTTACATTTATTCAAATATATTCAAATCTTAGCAAATTTAAGAAAACTATCGACATCATGTTATACACGTTTAATAATGTCTCGATACATATACATGTATATATTATCCTCTATCAATTGCAACACTCCTTTTTTAGTTTTTTTTACTCGCTACTTATTCAAAGAACACTGAAAGGTTGTCATGAGAGAACCCATGCCATGGAACACCACGCTTCACGTTATACTCACCAGCCGACCAGTCCTAGTACTGCCCTTTATATGCTGAACGTCAAACAAGGGAGCTGTTAGAAGTCTTTTATAAACCCACAACCTCCCTAGACGTTCAACCAATAAACCACCGCCGCGGTACATAAGAGAAAGAGATCAAGAAATAAATAATAGGCTTTCCTCACAATGAAGATACACCGAAAGTAGATATGCAGATCAAGGAGAATACAAATATCAGCGCTGCCCAGTGGATAGTGTGTTGAATTTGAAATCCGAATGAAGCTGGTTCAAACCTTTCTGGCGCCAATGAGTTGATTGTGTGTTTTGGGTAAGATGCTTCCCTTTAGACTCGTCCGTCGTATGGGTACGTAAACCGGCAGGTCCCGTGTATTGGAATCTATCATGAGAGCACGTTATATGGCAAGGGTTATTTCTGTTATGCAAACTATTTTGTTATCTGTTATTGTGAAATACTATTAACTACTGTTATCTTGTTTCGTTAATGGTATCCAAACTCCCCGCAGTGGTTACTATCCCTTTCTGTTATCCCTTTCTGTTACAGTAACTACTGCCACCATATACATTTATAGCTGAAATCTAGCAAAGTTTAATTTTTTGGTTAAATGTTTTTAGGTCAATATTTCAACTTGCTTTGTTCATAATATAGGAAAATAGTGAGAAAAACGATATCTAGTTACAAATATAATTTATTTATTCAAAACAATTAATTTTAGCGAATATGAACACCGGTTACTTGGTTACTCCGTTGAGAACATTACAGAACTGTGCGTACATTTAATAAAGAGGTTACACCCAAGCATAGAACTACATACGTATTTAAATCTATGACCCAAGCCAAAACAGGTTGAATGTTTTCAACATCTTCTTGAAGGTGATGATGTTATTGCCAATTGCCTGTTGGTTACGGCAAGAGTTTGCTGTACCAAGCAATATCTAGTGTATCGCCATTTTTTGTAATCACATGGCCTCAGCTATCGTCACGTGATTTGTATGGTGGCTGGGATTATTGGCTACAATATCACTGCGCGGAGGTTGAATGTTATCCTGTTACGAGAATCCCCCTTTCCCCTTCACAATTCCCCCACCCCCGCACACATCCGCCGAACCCTACAAATAGACATCGCCGGCATATGATTGAACTCTTCTCTGTGGACACCGCTGTGCACGTCGGGGAGAAGGCACCACAGCAATGCCGAACTTGTCACCCAGTTAGTGCTGTGTACCAAGATCGGTGCCGTCTATCTTGTCCCGCCCGCCGTGGAACAGCGCCTGGAACAGCCATGGACGAGATGCAGTTAGATGAGCGTCGAAAGCCTGCATGGGTGACTGGGGTAAATGTGTGGACGACGACTCATCAGCTGAACTGAAGTGTGGAAGACAGACGCTATACACGGAACAAGGGAGTCAGCAACCTGCGTGCCTACACAAACTTTAAACTTAAGCCTCGCCGGGGACGCAGGTTGAAGAGGCGGTAGTGGTCCCCAACAACAGGACTCTCGGCCCAGTAGGATGGGAAACAACAGGGTGCAGCACTTAGCGGCTGTAGGCTCCATAACACCAGTAGCCGGCAACACTCACCGCCACAGCCACAACTACACAGAGCGGATCCGACACAACACAGTATATCTACAAGAGAAACGACGCAGATTCAACACTACAGACATCTCTACACATGACATCTAAACAAGCCCACACTCTAATGTACCTAGCTGTACCGGGATTCTGTAGTGGCTTATTTTGGAAATACACACACACATGCACGTATGCACGCACTCGCGATTGAACGATAGTTTAAAATGACGTTAAACATATACATACTTCAACAGAAAATTTAACAGTTGTTGATGATGCTGATGCTACTTTTTTTTACCTCAACAGAAATACTCAATGAATTGTTGTTGACATAAATTATCCGGGAACTTGCATTAATTTTATCGAGTTCATTGCAATGCATTTGCGCTTTCCACAGAAGCATACATTATTTACAGAAACAAAATTCTTAATCGAATTGTTGTTTTACATCTTGTTTATAAAACCTATTCTCAGACAATTGTTTGTAAAATATATGGTTTGTAAAACATATTCTATGTTATATCAGAAGCTTCCGTACAGATTTTTCAAAATATTGCTCTTAACACGCGTACTATTTCCGCTCAAATGTTGTGAAACAAAGAAGTGTCGTACAGTGACTTATTTACAACATTTGAAATATGCAAAATTAGGGTAATCCAAAACCATGAGTACTTTCTTTGATATCTACTTCAAAAGACATTTTTGAACATGAAGCGTTCATTGATTTCGCGTGGAGTTCTTCAAGTACCATATATTCAACCCAGATTTCCCCTTGATTTGGGCATGTAGACGTTTTCTACTGTATGCATTCAATTCAGATTTATTCATAAAAACATTCGGCATCGAAAATAATACGGGCTAATACTCGTTATTAGCCAGACTTTTTTTGGAGGGACCCACTGTTGTGTAAAAATGTTCTTTTACTTGCGCAAAGGCAAGCCTTTACATTCTCTTCCGGCCAAAAAATTATAGAGAGCGGTATGTAATTATTATGTTCAGAAAAATACTGAATTTGTCTTCACTTGAAGTGATATTTATTTTTTAGCTCTACTGGCCAAGGGCCAGCAGAGCTTATGGGATGGCGAGTTGTCCGTCGTCCGTCTGTTAAATTTTACCTCGTTAAGACGATAGGGCCTTCATTTTTCATCCGATC